>VXAB01011500.1:0-39889 GCA_013399175.1 Odontophorus gujanensis
ATATATTAAAAAAAAAAATAAGAGAAAGAGCTCACCATAAAGCCAGATTTTACTGTAACTCTGTCTGTGGCAGTAACCTTCACTTCATGGTGGCTGCAGGTGGTGGTGGGTTTGGAGCTCCTTCTAGATGGCAATCACAGGCTTTCCTTCAGCTTTCTGTGAACGAAGACAGGAGTTAGTCACTTCATAGCATGAAGCCCTCAGTTAAAAGTAAAAATATTTATTTATTTACTGCTTAATTAAAAAAAAATAGATCAGAGGGAAATTAAAGTAAATTTTGCAATGTGCTCATGGGATTAGTGTTTTGTAGGACTGGGTCTGTGTTAGTGAATTTGTTAATGTTAGTGAAATTGTTAGTACCAAATTGTGCCCAGCTGTAAAGGTAAGGAAATGGAATCTCTCCTATTTTAGTGAAGAGCGGCAACTGGCACTGCTGTAACATAGTGTCTGAATGCCATCTTTGCTTCTTGACATGAAGGCAAAGGTTAGCAGTTCCTAAGTGGGAAAGCACAAGAACCCTAAGCCCAAATGCGACAACATGTGAAGACTGCTGTGATGAGTGCTTCTAGATGTGTCACTGTTGGCATTCTACTGCTGAAGATGTGGGGAGAAAGAGGTGGAAATGGGGGTTGGGAATGCAGGAGGCTGTGAGTGTGGGCAAGGAGAGGCCAAGGAGGCAAAGGAGGAGGGCAGCAGGAGATATCTTCTGTACAAGCAGGTTTTGAGATGAGCTGGAAACTGTAGTCCCTGTCAAAGGTAGCTGAAGATCACCACAGCTGATGTGGAAAAGAAATGGCTCACCAGAGCTTGAATAACACTGGGAAGTCTCCATCACCATGTGCCAGAGCCAGAGAAGGTGGAAACAAAGAAACAACTCCTTTGGTGTTTCTGAAGACAAAACAAAATCCTCCTGACTGCTTCACACAAAACAACCTCCTGCACCCTCCCTCTTGGCTGCCCTGGTGGCTGCCTGCAGGTGCCCAGCCTGCCCGTCAGCATGACTCCAGGGCAGCGGGCAGGCACTGGGCCAGGGCAGGCATGGGCCCAGCTGTGGCTGCGGGTGGTGGTGGGTTGGGAGCTCCTTCTACATGGCAACCGCAGGCTTTCCTTCAGCTTTCCTTGGATCCTGTTTTCTACTCTGAGATTAAAAATCTCCCCTCAGGGGAGAATGAAAAGGAAATTGTGTGGTAGGCTTTGCTATGTCTCCAGCTGACTTTTTCCATACGAGTGGGCAGTTGGGCCCAGTGTTTCTTAAGATATCTTTACAGTATGGGTAAAATCCTCATCCTGCTGAAGGCAACAGCAAGTTTCCTGTTGGCACTGGTAGGGCCGTAATACCTTCTTGGGTTCAAGATGCATTAAGAAGTGCTTTAAGATCATGAGGATAGAAAAATGTAATGTAATAAATAAAGACTTCTCATTCAAAAGCTGTTGTTAACTCTCTGCTCCTTTCATCAGACTACAAAAATATTTTCAGTGTTTTTCTGATCCTGTATATGAAAGTACTTTCATTTGACTCTTCAGTACCTTTTTCCTCTGTTTTGTCATAAAAAGGAGATTAAGATTAGTTTCTCAAGAATGATCAGTTAATAAACACTTGTTTCAATTTGGGGGTCTTTTTTAAAAAGTTGTCATACCTATCTGAAATGGGACTACTTTTACTTCTACGCAGGTATTTCTACCATCATTTGTTCTTCCAATTCTTTGTATAAGTTTTATTTTATATTTTTTCAGGACTGCTTTTTCGTGCAGTTGTTCTGGAAATTTCTGTGAAATAACTATTCTTCACAACCAATGGAGGGATGTGTATGATCTATGGAGGCAGCCTGGAGAGCAGGCACTCGCAAACGGCAAAACATCATAACTTGTGGAATTAACGCTTCACGTTGACACCCATTAAAAATATTCAGAGATTGACTCAGCCTGCCCATATTGCACAAATAACTTGCTTGGCTCTGAGTGATTCAAGATCTTATCTGCTCTCAATGCAAGTTCAGTGTGGAAGCCCTGATCCTCTTCTCATTAACCTCCAAAGGAGTTTGCTGCTCACTTCAAAGAGAATTACATCAGCAGTATTTGCAGTGGAGCACAGGCAGTTCCTGTAGCTTTTCTCTTTTTTCTTTCTTTGTTGTTTTCTTTATTATTATAATTGTTATAATTATATTCCAAACTACTGGAAAACAAACAAACAAACAAAAGAAGAGCTAGAAAGCAGCAGAAATAAGTTCGTTTTCTGACTAAGAGTGTTGTTATGTGAAAGTTCTGTTTGTTTGGAGTTCTTAAGTGCAACTTCAGAGTAGAAAGCAGGAAAAGCTGGGATTATCAAGGTTTTAGTGATATATGTGGTAGAGCACCCTCTATCCACATTGCCCTCATGTCAGGAACCTTGCACAGTCCATAATATTCTTTGGACATTACGCAGCTGCTCACTAAGGCCTTATAAGCTGATAAAACCTGGAGCTGAGAAGTTAGGTTTTGCTGCTGTTAATATATCCATGTAAACAATATTGCCCGCAGTGGTCACTGCAAACAGCTCTCTAAACCCCAGGGAAGTTAGCAGCATTCCTTTTGTGTTTTCACTGTACATAGCTTTTGAAAGGGAGGAGGCATGTATGGAGGAAGGATAGGATGGAGCAACCATTGGGGATTTTGTTTGTTTTTCTGTTTCTTCCAGGCTGTCAGATTAAACAACAGAATGAATTCACCAGTATTTTGCCTTTCTAGCTTCATTGTTTTGTAGAAGAAAAGCCTTGTGACTCTACAAATACCAGTTCCTGTGGGGAAAGGGGGCAGCAAGCACATCTCTCAGCCATTCTCTATACTTCATGAGTTTTAAAACCCCGCTTTGTGCTGGAAGAGCGCAGCTGGCTCATCAAATATGTCACCCACTGTGGCGTCGGCAGCAGCAAAAAGTCTGTCCCTGCTTGCAGAAGAACCTGCAGAGGTGGAAGAAACTCCTGGCCTCTGCAGTCCCCTTTTCCCCACCTCCAGGAAACCTGTCTTGGTTCAAATGCTGATCTTTGCTGTGTTTGTCCAGGGGAAAGTCACAAGAGATCATCATCTACTGCTTCCTGGCACCAAATGGGCTGCAGACAAAATTCAATACTTATTCCCACCATCTGACAACTGAAACCTAGAGAGTCTTATTTAAAAGGTCTTGTATCCCTGTTTCCTATGATCCGAAGCCTGCTTACATGGTTTTAAACCTAACTAATCCATTGTGGGAGATGCTCCGTGCTGTCCTGAGGGATTGAACATGAGCCAGCTTGCTTCCAGTCTTTGAGGGTTTTCCCCCATACCCTGTTTGATTCTCAGTCACTGTTGCCAACTCCTTGCCATGCCAAAAGATGGTTTCCTTACCCCCATACAGCAAACACCCTACTGGATGAGGGCAGGCAAACTTCCAAGCTATTTCCTTCTCACTTTGGCAAATCTTCTGACACGGGAGTCGGTGCAAATGACATGTGGTGACATGAACCTCTGCTTTTTTTCTGCACTGTAACTATCTCAGCCACTGGAAACTTTGCAGCTCTCTGGTGGGTCCTGGTGAGCATTGCCACCTCAGCCTGCATTGCTCTCCATGAGCATTTGTTGAAACACAAAGGGAATCCGAGTTTGTAGTTTTGGTCTTAGCATGCCCAGTAGGACTTAAAGTCTGGGTTGAAGTGTCCACTCCAAGGCCAAGAGAGTGGAAATAGGACTCAAATTTTCCATATCTTCCTTGTGTATCTTGGTAGGTAAGGTTATTCTGAGGCTGTGCCCTTGCATTTTTTTTTCTCTTTTCTCCCCATAAAGGAACTATGAAGTAATAAAGTTGTGAAGTGGACAAGAAAAGAAAGTGACCTCTTGCTGAAACGTCATGACAAGCCTGAGGCTGTGCTCTGTAGTTTGGCCATAGCACTCTGCACTGTCTATTTCTTGTGTCAGGAGAAAGCAAATACCATTCTGAACTGTACTGATGATTTTTGACATGGTTAATATGGAAACAAGCACATATTTTTAACAGTAAAACTGCTGAATGAGAGAAACATCAAAAGATTTTGCTGCAAGCTCTGTTACTTGGAGCCTTGAAATTCAGACTGGCTATCTTTCCAAAAGATAAGCTCTTACACACCATCAAATTATTTTTTTTTATGCAGGTATTCCTGATACAATTTTGAGGCTTGTTTGAGGCAAAAGGCCACAATAATAATTCTAAATGTTCCTTCTGGACTTAAACTCTATCTGAAATGACAGCTGCAGGAGTTCACCTGAGTCTCCTGCTGCTGTTCTGCAGTGCATTGCTTGACATTTGGAAATTACTCAAATGCTTCCGCTCTGAGTCCTTCTGGTGGATGTTATCAGGGAGGTTCATCGAAAACCCAGAATGGGCTGTGAGGACCAGTGTGAAACCTGGGGACAGCAGTGTGGCTGTCAGACACTGCTCAGCAGCACGCTGAAGTGTGAGGGTAAGCAAAGGCACAAGCTGAGCTTCAGTCCACCTCTTCAGAGTGAAAAGGGTGGAGGAGGTAAGGGAGGACAGCACAGAAACCTGACAGTAACTCATTAAGAAAGTCTTGTTGTTCTTCTGTCACATTCCTCTGCAAAGACAGTTATATTAGATAATCACAAAAACATGTCCTGTGGCATGAAACAAGCCCTACCACCTCAGAGTCTGTTTAGAAGATGATAGTATTTTGGCAAGTACTTTAATAGCCACTGAAATGCCCAATGCATGTTAGCAGTCTAACCAATACGTTATAGGCTCTTTTTTTTTTTTTTTAATTCATCGAGGAACATTGGCAAAACTGCAAACATATGTTTCTGTTGCTAAAGCTTAGTCTTATCACAGTTTGAAAATGTGGAAAATCAATTACATGCTTTGAATCACTCCCTTTATTGCAATAAAAGAATTTCTTCATTCTTTCAGGGTAGTGTATACTTGGTAACATCTACCGCTAACAGGCTGTTAGGACTTTCTGCTAAATTAATACACTACAAGTAAACTAAACAGAAGGCCAGTGGAATGCTAAACATCCACTTTCTCTTCTGTTGTGGCTGTGCTGCAGCTTGGGAACCCTCAGCCTTGTTGCTACAACATCTGGACAACATTTGGGGCTGTCTCTCAAGTGCACGGGTGTGCACCTCCGGTGAATTTTAACTTTCAACATCTCTCTGCCTCTAATCTATATTTAATGTTTCATGACTAGTAGTCAAAGAAACTTCAGCTAAATATCAGGTTGGAATGAAAATGATCCTTGGGAAAACACTCATTTAGAGTGTTCGCCGGCAAAGTATCTGTGACAGAGATGTTCCCCAGAGATTTGTAGCCCATTCTCTCACAGTAATAATAATTAAGACTTGTGATTACTGTGCCCACATAATCAAAGATCGCTTCATAAAATGTACTCCCTAAGGGGAAGAATTCCCTGCTCCTAACTGGATGTCAGTCAGAGGGATCAGCACCCCCAGGGATCTGGAGTCTTTGCTTGCCCTTTTCATTACAGTGTTGTTAGCATTGTGTTACTTCATATTCTTCTTGATGCAAATGAGTAGGTAATCATGTGTAAATCGTGCCCTCCAGAAGGCACATGTGGTGAGTTTTTTTTTCCCCAAATCTACCACGGGGATTTCTCACATGGAACATAATTACATCTCTGCCATATGGGCTCATTTATATTCTATTACAGGTTAAGCTAATACGACTCAGAAATATGCTAAAAATACCTCAAAGTATTTTGAACACTGTCAAAACACTTGTCATTTCTTGCTTGCCTGTTTGATTGTGAATGACTTTATATTTATTTAGAGATCCACAGTGCCAAGTAACTAGAAAAACAAAATAAGGCCAGCTTTGTGCTGCCTGCTCTCCAAAAAAGTTTAAATTCTGTCTCATGACATACTCTTCTGCTGATGGCAAATATGTCAGTGAACAATGACACCAAAAAGCCTCCAAGACATATTTACCTGAAGAAATACCTCTGTGGGTTTTAGATTTCCCAGAAGGAGAGGAGCATGTGTTTCAGTCTTGTAGCTCTGTTGTTATTAGACTCTACCAGGTCTGTGTTTGATGCAATTACTTGGTCTTGACAAAGCTGTACCTGCACTTGAGTCATAATAAAAGTACAAATCTCTTTACTACCCACAGAAAAAGGACCACTGTTGAAAGCAAACTACAGTTGCCTGTAAAAACAAATGGTAAGATAAGAATAGGTCAGTGGTATCATAAATAAGCAGGTTTAAACTGAAGCAACTAAAGGCTGTGTAACACTGTTTTCAAAACTGTATTATTACACAATGATGTGCTATTTTTCAGTTTCAGTGGAAATTTTAGATTTCATTTGAAGATTTTTTTTGACAAGACTTTTTATTATTTCACTGCTTTCTAAAACTAATACTACTAACATCTCTGGATACAATCTGGGTTTACCACAATCAATTTTCTTTTTATTATTTTTATTTACAGTCAGTATTTTAGTCTCTGAAATTTGATCTGGTTTTCTTTATTCCACTGAAGAGGAACCATATAGACAGCAACATACAGTAAGAAAGAACAGGTCAGAGGAAGGGAAAAGGCTTCAGTGGATCAACATGTGATACATCAGCTGACACATCGCAAAAGCAGCAGCTGACCTCAGTTCAAGGAGAAATTTCCTAGAAACTGGACTGGGGTTTTGAAAACAAGAACTTCATGTTTCCTCTAACCACGAGACAGAATGCAATCCTGGTTTATAATGTCAATTGAGGTGCCAGGTGATGAATAATTCTGTGTAGGCATACCATCAATTCTATGACTCACCCTTCTATAACCTTTCTAAAGTTGATTAATATTTTTCAAAGATTTGCTGGGAAGTGTTTGTTGTTTTGGTTTTTGTTTTCTTATCATACCATGAAGTAATCAACATTTTAAATTGTACAGCCATTGAACACCAAGCCCAACCATTACTGTTTGCTTTATCATGCTCTTAGAGAACAATAATTATTACTAACATTTTGTCTTCAGACCCCTATGCAACAATATACATAGGCAACTAGCACTGTGTTTGAAAAGTCCCCTTGAAGTCCAACATGTAAGTATTTTTCTGAATCAAAGCTTGGAAGCTATGATGTCTGTAATTGTGCAAGAGCCTTAAAATCACAGGAGGGAGTTTTGTTGGAGTTTACATTGTTCTGAACAGATACCTTTCAAAATTGGCTGGAACATCAGAATTTTGGTCGGAACTGAGCATCGATCATTGCTGAATAAGGAGACTGTTCAACTGTGTATTCATTGTAAAGGGGAAAAAGAATCAGGCCAGCTAAGAGTTTATTACCTGAGAAGAGTATTTTTCCAGCCTTCGTTATTCCTGAAGCCATGCAAGGGACACTGCAGCAATTTCATACATCAGGGAGACGTAAAGAAAGAGTGGTCTCCCGGGCTGCAGAACAAAGAGAAAAAAACTTCAAATCTCAGAGCAAACTCCATTAAATAATGTTTTAATTCAGCTGTCATAGGCATTTGATTAAAGAACATGCTATACAATTTCTTTTCCAGTTTCTACAGTCCCAATCATGTAAGAGTGTCCCGTGCCCTTGGAAAAACAACCCCCCCCTTTTGCATACAAAAGGGAGTCTTTTACTCTACGTCTTCACAGCGTGCCTTCTTTTTCTCCAGGCTAGGTTTTTCATTTTCCTTCCACAATGTCATTTAATAGAAAAGTGCGGTCACTGCAGATGCTGCATGGAAAGATTGCTGCATGCCCTGGTTTTATCCTCATCCGCAGGCAGCCAGCACGTCCTGGTGCTGCACTCAGGTCAGTGAAGTGCTACAAATCCATGGCCATTCTGTGCCAAGGTGGAGCAAGGTGAGCTGTACAGGTAACAGTGTTCCAAAACAGCAGGGACAACTTTTCCAAGAGAAAGGACGACGGCTCACATAGCTTGCAGCACTGAGGGACATGAGTGCAATGGGCTGATGGTTGGGCTAGATGATCTTGCTGGTCCTTTACAACCTTAGTGATTCTGTGATTCTAATCTATGTTTCTCCTTTATTAGCTGCATGCAGAAGGTGGCAACTTGGTGACATTTGCATTGCTTATTTACCAGCAATATGTCAATATGTCAGTATTGTCCATTGGATGTGCTGGGTCTTCACATGTATGCTCACTTGTGCCTCCTGCATGAGGCATTTATTTGTGATCAGTGCCTGGGTAGGAAGCTCTAGCCTGCACTGGAAATTGGTGCATTTCATCATGCGTATCATTTTCAGGAATAGCTAAGATCAAGCGCCTTTGTATGAAAATGTTACTCTTAATATCCACGCTGACATTTTAAATCATCCATTCCTGGATTTTCAGTTCATCTCATGATTATGTTTGGACCTTCTTTGTCATCTGCAGGGTAAATGTGAAATTCTTTTGCTGTCTAACACAATCTGCTAATACCCAGCTCTCTGAAACCCTCTGTTTCAAACAATTATTATTTGCATCATCTATTTGGCTAACACACAGTGACTGTGCTCCAAATCTGGGTAGATGATAATCTGTTTTAATACCTGTACAAATCAATTAAATCTTATTTTGTGCACTGTTCACTGCATGTCAAATCGGGTGGGAGAGTAAAAGCACTTAACAGAGGAATCAGGCTGCACATAAGCATGAATTAGATAAGCCTTGCAATGTGAGTCGCAGAGGAGGTGAAATTTAACATTTAACTCCTTCACCTACAGATAGATTTAAAAAAATGGCCTCCAGAAACAAATTACAGGGCAGGACTCGGGAACTCCTACAATGCTGGGAGGTTTCACTTTGGATTTACCCCCCTGGTGCTTGACCATAACATCTCCAGGGTGACTGAAAGGATACAGCATTTCTTGTGAGACACTTTGATGCACTGTGAACCCCAAAGTGTAGGCACCATATCTTCAGACCTCCTTGTGAGGCTGGACTTCCAACCTCGTGGTTTCCAATCACCATCACTACAGTGCTTGTATATCTCCAGACTGCCTGACCACAAAGCTAACTGGATGTCTGAGGCAGCTTATGGACTATGTAGGAGGGGACAGGTTCAAGCTTTCAAGACTTTACCTTACACTGTGGGAATTTCTTCACTTGCAAAATTAAACCTTCTTCAAACAATTTTTGTCTGGCAAACCTCCATTTTTCCATCACACTTATCCTCCCATAGGTAATGTGTAATCACAGTGGGCAAATTTAAAGTTGAGTATAACTGAAATGCTTTATACTCCCCCTTAAAATCCATGATCAAGCATTGATGTAAAAGGACTCAAAAATAAATTACTAACCACATTTAAAATATGTGGATAGATAGATGAAATGTTGTGCCAAGGAAACTGCTTTAAGGCTGTGCATGTTTCTAACATGTACTGCTAACATTTTGCAGCATAACGCATTGTACAAAAAAGTTCATTGTCAGAGGGAAGATGGATTGATTAATCTTGATATTACAACAATATTCCAGATTGCAGATACTTGAAGAGAGTTTGGTTGTAGAAATGGCCAAGCAATCCTGCTGCTGCTCTGACCAAGGTTGTAGATTTCTCCCATGATCTTGTTTTGGATCTGTGTGTAAAAGGGAGCAGTGTAAAAGGGAGACTCACTGTGAAATATAACTTGGGTACCAGCTGAAATTTTTACTGCCTGCTCACCAAGACTTCATGCAACTGCCTGCAGTTAGCACTTGGACTTGCTGCATTGCACAGCATGCTCTTCCTCACTGGGTAAATGGTAATGGTGAACTGCAGAGGCCTTGGAGGAAGGAGCTGGGAATCCAGCAGTGAACACTCACAAGGAAAATTTTCTTCACAATCTTATAAATTCCTCTTGCATCCCAAAATACTGGAACGCATTCAGCTCTGTGCAATATAATGCATCTTTGGATATTCTCTAAATCCTTTTCAATATTGTTGGCCTCTAGTTGTGTCAAATTTGATTGATTCTGAGTAGAGGAACCAATAAACCAAAAAGCCACATGCAGATCTGGTATTACATAGATCATTCTGAAAGTAATGCCTCCTATTTCCTGTTTCAATGGAAACTCCAACAAATACAAAGACCACAGTAACACTATTTGATAGAGCAAATTCTCAGCCACAAAGCACTATTTTTCAACATAGTCCCGAACATTAGCTGGTTTGCGCAGGTAAACTGATTGAAATGGCCTTGATTTTATGGTGTTATGGTCAACTAGAATGGGTTTGTCCTTCATGTTACTGTTGCCACTGCTGGAACACACCACCCACCATCTCACTGTGCTCACATCCACAGTTTGGTCTCCATAAACCTTCAGCAAGAGTCAAGGAATGTCAATGGGTGCTACTCTTTCTACATGAAGGAATTTGGTGTCGCATCAAATTCTGTAGGCTGTTCCATGTCAGACGCCATTCTGTCAGCCTGCCCCTCTGCTGCCATCTGTCACACAGCAACAAAATGTAATGGAACAGTGTAGGCAAAGTTCAACCTCTGCTGCCTTACCACCAACTGATGTTGTGAGCCAACATAATAAATAGGAGGCATTACTTTTGTAGCCACCCTCGTAAAATATACAATACAGTTAATTTATATAAATAACAAATGATTCTCATTTCATCTTTTAAATTAAAGCATTAAAAAAGAGAGCAACAAAACCATAAAACCGTTGGGGTATGTGACCTTGTTTTTGTGAAAGTAACACATCAGGTTGGTTCGATGGCAGTAGCCGTGATCCTTAGTCAGGTCCCTGCTGCCATACCACCAATATGTACCTCTGATGTAGTGGGCAAACATAGTGACCTAGGCAGCAGTACTTTCATGTAGCCCTCATAGAAAGGATGAATGATTTGTTGTGGAATCACGTAAGAGCAAAGCAGCAAGCTAGACATTGAGATGTTGTCCTTGTCTTGCTGGTTCTTACCAGAGTTTGACATTAGATGGGCTGTATGTTTATGCCACCCCTCCATTAGCTAATGTTGATAATGGCTGACAACAAAATCCTGCTGCAGTTGCCCTGTTGGTGCCAGCAATGCTCACACAAGCAAGTTTTGTGGAATAGAGACACTGAAGCAGCCTGAGGTTACAATTAAGTCTGTGAAAACCTCACTCTAAATCACACAAACTCACTCATTTTTAGAGTGGCCATCACTAGGGATAAGTTAAAGAGGTAAAATAGTAAGCTGAAAAAACAGCCTAGGAGTCTAAGATGAATGAGAAGTAAATGTCTAGCCAAGCAATGTGATAGCCCTATGCACTTCATGGCAGAGAGTATCTTCTTCCTATGGCTATTTCTACCAGAGAGAAGTTGCCAAATTCTGTGAAACCAAATGCAATTTTGCAGCACCGTTGTCCAGTAATAATGCTGTATGAGATCCAAGGGAATACAGATTCAAGATGCTATTGGAATTTGAAGGGTAAGAGATTACAGGAACAATGCCATATCTTAATTTCTTGGGAAAAAGCAACAGTTCTGATGGCCCTTGGGAACTTCATCTTGACCACCAAGCCACCAAATTACTATGACATCCATCACTGCTCATGTGAGATGGATTTGACCCAGTGATCTGGTGTCTGAAATACCATCCATTTCCTTTTATTTTGTATATCATTTGCTAATATTCTTTTTCTTTCCATTCAAGCTCTTATATGCTACTCTCCAGCATAGCTGAATGCTTCTATTGGAATGCTTTCTGAGGGCACAGAAAGTAAGGACATGCATGTCATTCACAGCTTTACTTTCTTTTCATGTACATAGACATTTATGTAAGTTTAAAGACTCTGCGCTTTACTTCTTCTTTTTTATTTTTAAGTATTTTTTTTCTCTTTTTACTAATGAAAGTGGATTAAGGACCTTGTCAAATGCACAGGCTGGAGCATTGGCTCTGCTTCCTGGAAAGCTCTCTATCTTTCACAAAAGACACTATTTATTATTGTCTTTATTATTATTATTTTTATTATTATTATATGATCTCTAGAGGTCCCTTCCAACCCCTACAAATTCTGTGACTTTGTGATTCTGTGATTATTCCTTATCACAGATGGATCCTTCATGCCAAAGTGATTCAGTTGTCAAGTATATTCCTTGCCTCTGCTAATGTTTTAAGCCATTTAATGGGAACATGAATCTGAAGAGAAGCTTTATGGGGAGCCAGTGTAGTGAGTGGTCAGACTTAATGTTATCAAAACAATTAATGCTGCCAATGGAGGAGATGGGCTGAAAGTTGCAATTTCCATAGACTGTCATTTTCTTGATGGATAGGTTTTTTCCTAATGTAATTTTTCATATGTGTGATTCCTGCATAGTCACAAGTACATTTTACACAGCCCTTCTGTTTCTCACACGTGAGTCAGAATTAGAGCCCAACTCTATGCATTCAACTGCACTGAAGTCCACAAGTTGAACTTAGGTTTGAATTTTGCCCTGTGAGTTTTGTGCTGTCTCCATCAATATGAGGTTAATGGATGAAAGTGTGCACTTAGGCTATTATTGCATATTTAGAAAAAATACACGAATGGGTATTTGCTTTGGGATAAATTCACTGTGGAATGAGAGTAACCCTGAGGATATCTTAGTGCAAGTGATATGTGAGGGGTTTAATGCTAGTTAAAGGTCTGTGGTACAGTGACCCCATTTGCATGTCATTATGCAAAAGGCAGAAATTTTCATAAAGAAACATGGCATGTGTACTGTGCATTACAGCATGCAGTGTTAGGAGAGAAATATTCCAGGAAGCCCAAGGCAGAAGCTAAGCTGTGACCCCACTGATTTCTCTCTCTCAAAATGGAGATGAACAAGAAAAGCTGAGCTCTAAGCCATTCCCAGTGCACTTCGGGGCACAATACTCTGAACTGACTATTGATGGCATGTTTTCAGGTTTGGTAGTGATGGATATAACACAAATAGGGGCAGGAGAAAGCTGGGTGCGTATACTCATGCTTCAGCACAGATGAGCACCTACTTTGTTGTCCAGAGTTGGGGCACAGAGCTGCACCGCTATCATCTGGCTGCTGGGATGGTTCTGCAGGACTGTACTGAGTGCCCAGCACGTTTAGCAGCTGACAGAACAAATTCCTCATTTCTTCCAGGCTAGATGTCTTTCACTGCTTGTAGAAGTGGAATATTGCAAAAAATAAAAGATAATTTTTACAAAGTAGTTAGTCAGCTGAGGTGGAAGCCACTTGCTCTGACACTTTTCTTTCTCTGCGCTGAAACACAAGACAGCAGCTGCTTCAGAGCTGCCCCCACCATGGGCAAAGCAATTCATCTACACTTTAAGGATTCAGCACACAGAAAACGAAATAGCATCATCTCCTTTCATTTCCATGCCCAACAACACACACTCAAACAGAGCACTACGCTTCTTCCACAGTACCTCACAGTATTTTTCTTTATCTCTACTTTCCTCCCCGCTTCCTTCATTAAGTCCTTCTTTAAGATTTATTTTTCCTCATGTTTATTTTGGAACATATGAGGTGACCAAATCCTTCCCTCTTTGTCTCTCATCAGGGCCTTCATTGCTTTACATCCATTGGGAAGAACTGATCCAGTTATCTCCTAAATTGCATTTCAGGATCCGGCAAGCCTGACTTCACAGATAAACTGGAGAGCACCCCAACCAATGTAAATGCAGGACACAGCCTTTTCTGCTTCATTCAGCAGTTGATGATGATTACCAATTTTGCTACAACATTGGTTGCTATCAGAGCGACCAGTGTGCTTTGCCATAGTTCCCAATATCCAGTTGTTATGTAGCAATTGTTACTGTCTGTTATTTTATATTAGGGCAGCAATTAGCACTCTCAGAGATTGATTCCTCCCATCAGCACACAGAAGACAGTTTCTCTTCCAGATTTCTCACAGACTAAACATAAGACAAGAGACAACAGATAAATCCAGCAAGCAGCCCAGATTCTGGGGAAATGATTATTGATGCAGTGAGTCACAGCAGTGCCCTATTTTAATTTCTACAGGCTCTTCCTTTCTGGCTGCAGAAAAGACAAACCCTTCATTTGTTTTTCTTTTCTTTAGAGTATAACATGCTCCCTCTCCACCACATCTACTTTCTCATTATATCTCAGTGTCTGATTTAAGATTGGTGAACACAGCAATGCATCCCTCCCTGGAAGGGAGATACATTTAATAAAGCAGCAAAAATCAGTATTTTTCAGGACGATGTTGACTCCCAGTTTTTACTGAGTGGAAGTATTTAGGTAGGTATAAAGCCAACATGACCCTGGACAGAGATATGCTCCAATCAGCTGAAGCCATACTAGCCATACTTCTTCAATAGTTCCAGATGTCTCCATGTTATTGTCACTGTGAGCTCTGCAGACTTGGATGACACTGCCAACACCCTCACAGTCCTGCAGAGGTCTTTAGAGATAGGCTGCCAAAAAACCTTGATGTAATGGTGTGTACATTTGCTTATGTAATGGTGTGTACAGACCTTTGAACAGTGAAAAATATGCAGCCATGCTTTTCATTCTGATAAAGGAATTTGGGATTTCAAGATTGCAAAAAAAGTTGTCAATTTTTTGGTATATCTGCGTCTCCATTTTCAGTCAACAGAAATACATGACCTGCAAATTTTCAAATGAAATATGTATTGTTGCAATCAGACATTCAACTCAGAACTCTGACCATGTCTCCCTGTTGGGCTTCTGTAAGACCTGTCTTACCAAAGAGAAATATCCCTTAGTTCACAGTCACTCCTTATTCATGTCATCACTCTTTGTCAGTACGCACATTTGTGAACAATTGTTCCATATGGCCACAAGTTGCGCCAGGGAAGATTTAGATTAGCTTTAAGGAAAAACTTTTTCTCTGTAAGAGTGGTCAGGCACTGGAATGGCCTGCCTAGGGAGGTGGTTGAGGCACCATCCCTAGCGCTGTTCAAGAAGCGTTTAGATGAGGTGCTAAGGGATTTGATTTAGTAGCTTAGTGGGTAGGGATGGTGATAGGAGGATGGTTGGACTAGATGATCTTGTAGGTCCGTTCCAACCTAATGTGTCTATGAATCCATGTATCTATAAGGGTGAGGTACAGGAAAAGTAAAATCTCACCAAAAGTCTCTGACAAACATCTTAAGACCTTATTAAGAATTGCAGCCACTGCCATTGAATCAACCTAGTCCATTAGTCTCACAAAAACAAGGTCCCAAATCCCAGTAGTTTTATGGTTTTGTTACTCTTATTTGTATGTTGTAATTAAAAAAAAAATAGAAAATGTTTTGTTACTTATATAAATTAACTGAATTATACATTTTATGAAGGCTGTTCCAAAAATAATGCCTCCTACTTTACGATGTGGCCCAAGATTTCAGTGGAGGATGCTGGTGGTATGGCAGTAGAGGCTGAACCTTCCCACCATCCCACCTTCCATTATATTTTGTTGTTGTGTGACAGACAGTAGCAGAGGGGCAGACTGAGAAAATGGCACCTTATGTGGAAGTGTGGATGAAGAAAAGAGGTGTCATTGAATTCCCATGAGGAAAACATTCCATCCACTGACATTCCTTGACTCTTGCTGAATAGTTATGGAGTCTAAATGGTGAACGTGTGCACAGTGAGATGGTGGGTGGTGTGTTTCAGCAGTGGCACCAGTTACAGTCCATCTCCTCCACTGGTGTTGCTTTTACAAGCAAAGCACACAGCTCTTGTTTTGCTTATGAAAATGTATAGCTAATGATGGTGATGATGTTGAAAAACAACATTTTGTAGCTCTATCAAACAACTGTTTTTCTATCAGACAGTGTTACTGTGCTTGTATCTGTTGTAGTTTCCATGGAAATAAATAGGAAGCATTACTTTCAGAGCAACCAACATATATGTAGTCCAAGACAACTCCTCTTTACTCCATGTGGCCAAGACAAGACAACAGGTTGGACATTTGCGGTTCACCTGGAGTTCATACTATTTTGCTTTACCAGGGACTTGGTAAAATTGTTCTTCCTGGCACGGTAAAGGTTTAGAGAGAGCATTCAGTCAGGAGCTGTGCTTGCTGCTTGATTTTGGGTTGCTTTTCCTATCACACAAACCTCCTGCCTTGGTATGGGAGGCACGAATGAGTAAAAACTGGGACAGCAGTCCAAAGGATGTGAAGCTCATCATTATATAAGCATGTATATGAGGGAGGATAATATCTATTTGTTTTCATTTTTACAAAAGGAAAAGGTAAAATTTAAGAATATTTTATTGAAAAGCAAGCCTAAGTGCAAAGCCAGATTGGGATACTCTGGAGCAGCAAGTCACTGCAGCAAAGGATTCTCACTATAATGACAGGGCTTCAGAGGCAGTCTGTAGGACCTTCATCTCTGATCCCATTAAGGAGCACTCAGACAAACACCTGCCAGCAGGGGCTGAGCATCACCTGCCTGGCTTTGGTGCTGGGAGCTGGACCAGATCTCACCTCTCCCTGTAATTCTGTGGTAGCATGACTCCAGAGAGCACACCTCCGCTTGCAATTAAGATGATTCAATTAGTATCACTCCCCTAAATTTTCATGGCCACTTCTGCCATCCTCAATTCATCCTTAGCCTTCAAATGCCTGCTGTAATTAACTGTCTGTTATTGAGGTATTTTACAACAGAAAAAGTGGGAAAAGCTGAGGTGGGAAAAGCTATTTGAACAGAAAATAGTACAAGCAGAGTGAAATGCCCAGTACTGGCACTGGTACACACAGTGATATAGGAAATAATTGAATTCTGCTAAATTAGGCAGACTCAGCTCAGAAGTCAGGTAAGGAAAAGTGGCTTCAATCCCTTCCTGCTCTGGGTTTGCAAAGGCATCCCTGCAGCTTCAGGTCTGTGATTTATGCTGGCCTTGCTGCGTTGCCCTGCTCAGCATCTCATGCCCAATCTCTGTGCCACCAGGACTCACCACATCTTCCCATGTCAGGCATGACCAGTGCATCCGTCCCTGTGGCCAGGTGACAAAAGAGGCTCCCATCAGAGGGCCTAACTACTATTTGAACAAAAATGATACATAAGCTTGCTCGTATTAATCTCCAGTTACCAGACCAGCCTGGTCCGTCCCCCATCTCTGTCCTTGACACTGGCTCTCCCCATCTCTGCTGTTGCCTCTGACACCCTCTACATGCCACAGCACAGCAGAGCCACCAGCCCAGACCAGCCCAGACCAGACTAGCTGAGCATGACAAAGCTTTGAGAAATGACCATGATGCAAATCATATTTTTCTCCCCCTCTCCCTCCCTCCTTTTGTTCATGGGGAAGCTGGAGATGATGGTGTGTGGCACAGGGATGACCCTGCTAGGAAGCAAAGTGCCTGTGTGGACAGCTGCTCAGAAGGGAAGGGTACTTCACCCCCGTGGACACATTTACAGATGTGAAGTGAGAGTTGAGGGAGAAGGAAAACAGACAATTTTGAGTGTCTAAGTTTATTTCACTGTTGAAAACTTGTGAAGTTGTGCCTCACTGTGCCAGGTTCCCTGCAGTTCCATGCCTAATTACACAGGATCATGCTCAGAGGGCTGCCTCGCTCCTGCCTATTAACAGCTGGGTTTTGTAGCTGAAGTCTTCTTGCCTGCCCTACCCAGTGCTCCTGCACTGTGTCTATCTACTCCTTGCCTCGGTTTTATGTTTTGCCTGGCCTTCCCCAGGAAACAAGCCATTTGTTTTCTGTGAAAGCACCGCCCGAGGAAAGAGAGCTGGACTTCTACGCCTTTTGTTGTGTTTTAGCTGAGCCATTCATTGCGACTGAACAGAAGTTGGCCTTTTTGGAGAAGAATGATTTTCCATGTGTGACAACCTTTTTAATACATCGCAATTGTGTTCCTCAATATAATTTTAGAGCCATTTAGTGTGGCTTTGCTGGCTGTTTTTCAGAAAAAAGTTATTCAATTCTGGGAGGAAGAGTTACATTTCCTCATCTGATGCTTTTCAGTCTTCATCACAAGCTGTGACTTTTCTAACTCAAAATTCTAAAGGATTATAACTATTTGGACAGTGTTTAGTACACTCCATGGATAACTAATATAATGAAGTGAAATAACTGTAAAGAATAAATTCCACAAAAAACAAATTAGTTCCTGCTTTTGTGCAGAATGTCTCAGCCACACCAGACTGCCACGAACCCAAAGATTGTTTCCACTTTGTCAGAATAAGTCACTGAAATGAAACAATCTCTACCTTCTGTTCCTATTTTGCTATTTTACTGAAATTAAAACATGAATCACTTAGGTGAGATTACTCAGATGAAGTTACTAGTTAGTAAACCTTCACAGTAGTGACTCTCTTTGATCTGGGTTCACGCAGCATAAGGCAGTCCTACTCCATCTCCTGGGCTCTTTGAATCCTGGAGCTATCACTGACCCACATCAGAGTTGTGAATCTGCTTCTCCACCCTACAGGCAAGCTACCACTTCTGGTTTCCTCACACCTGTGTTTTCCCTGACTTATCACATGTGACCTGTGAGCTATGTCACAGCCACTATTGTAGAAGACTGCAGGCTCCTTTTTGTGTACTGGCTGGGCAGAGGCAGGTGCTTCATCCTCTGGCATGCACAATTGACTTACTTCTCATCACAGAATTTCAAAGTTGCCAAGCACAACTCTCATCCTACTGCAGCCTGACCACATAAAAAGTGCCTTTCCATGGGAAGGAAGTTCATGTAAGGACTTCCATAACATGGGAACCAGGATGACCCTGTCGCTGGGTCCTCACACCTACATTCTTGACTACCATGCAACTCTGAAGACTTCAAAGCATGCCCAGCACTTTTCCTGCACTCCCTGATGTGTCTGATTTTTGACCTGACTCTGAGAAATTAGTCCATTAGTGAAGAGAAGATAATTCAACTCATTTGGCCTCTTGAGACTCCCACTAAGGGGAAGAATAACGATCCAGCAGCAGCTTTGCTGATCTGCATAGAAAATTCAGGCTGCTTTTTTTGCTGACCCTACTGGCTTGCCACATACAGCTGTAAAACTTTATGCTAGTAATCCAGAAAGACTGCTTGAATTTTCAGTCTCAGGTTGTCAAATGTCGTGTTCATACCACACTGGATTAAATGATAATAGAAGAATAATTCTTTTAACAAGATATTTAAGACATATTGAAATATAGACTTTTGTGAAACAAATTCATAGGAATTTTATGGCTTCAGAGCAGAAGTAGGTAATGAGTTTTAGAGCTGATTGTTTTTTTAAAAAAGGTTAATATTGGTAGTTCATCAGATTCGTCCTAGTTGCACATGGCCCCAACTCCTAGTGAAAGACCACCCAGACATTCATTTGGGCACTGAGCACACTGAACATCTGCTACATCATGATGTCCCTGCTGTGTGCATCACTCACCTTTCCCTCTTCTGTACAGGTGTAGCCTGTGCAAAAAGTGAAATTATGACATGAACATGGACTGAAAACCATCATTTAGATTACTGTGCCTAGCCTCTTATTACTACATTTGACCATTCAATAGATGTTCAGCCACAGAGGAGCCACAGAATGCTTGCCAACTCCCTATAACAATTTGTGGATCTGTAGCCCACTGTTATACATCGCAGAGACAGATGACTGGTCAAGTGTTTCACTACTGATTTGTGTTTTCATTAGCATTTATATTCTTAGTTATCCTAACAACGTAGGTAAATGACATTCAAACATTCTGCCAATGTAATTTTGAGAATCCCTCTGCAAACCCAAATGTGGTACGTATCCATTCTATCTCTGATTAGCATCTCTGCCTCTCCTGGTCAGTCGAGACTTCAGCTCATCTCTGCTCATTGATTTGAAAGTATACCTCATAGTTTATGAGTTTGTTTTGCATTTTGTTTATTATAACCTTAAGGAGAAGGAATTCTGCTAGTTGTATAAAGGTCGTAGATTATATGTCCTGTGTCATGAGTGCAAGAAAGAAAGGAGGCTCTTTCTTCAGGTTTTTTGAAAATAGCCTATGTTCTTGAGAGAGGGCACATAGCTGGATGGTTAAATTGCATGGAAATAGACTGTTACCTGTTTTAGTGATATTATTCCAAAAATGTAATCATATTTGCATTGGGGGATTTCAGACACAGCTTAGCTGGTAGGAGATAGCCTGTATCCACAAGCATGCATGTTAAACTACGACCAGCTGTTGTCGTTTCCCACACACGATGAACATAGTTGGATGCGGTGCTCAGAAACATCTCTCCCTCCTTTGGGAATGGAACACACAAGGTACTTCCAACCTGAGGGACCTGCATCTCTAACCAGGATGACAGTCACATCCATTCGCCATAAGCACCAACATTTTGATTCATATGTCTTGCTTTGATTCCAAGGGAGAAACGTGCATATAGAAAGGTTGTTAGACATGTTTCCTCCTTTTAGATGTCCCCAGTAGAGTTTATAGATTTTTTTTAATAGACTTTTAATAAAATCTAGCCCAATTTACTTGGTTTGGAATCCTACTAAATGCTATGCTTTTAGAAATGTTGCAACATTCAACCGAAGAATTTTTTTATGTATTTTTTCATAATACTGTGCACAAGACAAAACTAAATTTGCTCTGGTTCCTCAGTGGCTGTTATTAAAGGATGTAAGATTCCAGTGTTTACATAATAACTTACAGCTGCTGAGAAGCTATTTTAGTTAGTGCATACACTGAGCTTACAGTTACTGTCTCCAAATACCTGTGGTCTAGCCACTTACTTCAGTCTGCTGATCACTTAGCTGAAATAACCCACCCATCTCTACACTTTTGGCTCCCTCTGGCCTGACAAGAACCAAATACAGAGCCACTCAGGGAAACCCAGCCCAACTGCTGTCTCTTCATAGCCCATGGCTGGAGATTCCCAGTGCCCACAGTCTGGCTGTGGGGACAGGGTTGTCACACTGCGTTGGGGCCAGCCGGGAGATGGAGTGAGGGACACGTCACCCCCAAACCCACCTTTGCTGAGGAAGAGGCACAGAGCCGTGTCCTGAGGCCTGCAGCTCACCCACCTGGCTGGTGCAAGGCAGGCAGCAGGCAGGAGGGAGTTGGCAGTTTGTTTTAAATACAATTTATTAATTTCTGTGTGGGTTACACAGTCATTTCTGTCTTTTTTTTTCTCCCACTGACTGAAGGGAAATCACATGTCCTGACACAAGTGCAACTTGGCGCTGACTGCTTGGTTGTTTGATGGTGATGTTTCTGACAGAAAAACCTTTTCATTCAATTTGATCATTATAACTAAAAGTGCTTGATGCCTTCAGTATCCAAGTCAGTCTGCTTCCCAAGAAAGAGCAGATCTTTCTCAAAGACATCTAATGAGAACCACATATTAATTTATATGCTTATTTCTCCCAATTATTATTTCTGGTTTTGTTGTGAGAAAATTCACCATTCACTCAGTCTAGGATTTCACTAAGGCTTTTTTATTTATTTTTTTAGTCCAATTCTTTTAATGAGCATTGGAAACAGTCTAGGAAATGAAAGAAGGTAAATCCTTTTTTAACAAAACAAAACAAAACGAAACAAAAAGTGTAAGTAGCTGAGTTATCTGCTGCCTGTGCTGGGGTGTGTGGGGCTGTAATGCTTTTGTGTACAAATCGCTTTGGGATAATAATGTTTTCTACTTGCTTATACATTTTTCATCAGACAAATCAGGTGAAAAGGTTGTATCACACAGATCTGTGACTGGAGCTGCTTTCCTGTCCTGTAGCTGCAAGCAGAAGATGAAACATATTTTCATACTTGGAGAAAAAGGGTCAGAGTTAGAGGGAGAAAATGGTACGAAAGTGCAAAGCCTTGGATGTAAGTAGGTAGCCCCTAAAGCAGGTGCTAACAAGACCTTCTTGACAACCACTGAGTTTTGTGTGTAGCAGAGGAGAAGTTACAGCTGAAAGAAAAGAAAGAGGCAAGGAACAGCATTGTGCTATATCTGACTGGGATTATAGTAGCTGAATGAGTCATTGTTATAAAATATGAGCAACAGAGCGTCCTTTCATGTTTCTCGATGCAGATTGAATGCAGTCCTGACCAAAATGACAAAATTCATTTTGACTGAATACTTGTCCATATTTTTAAATGAAATGCACGTGGGTCTATTAGCTCAGTTCCCCGTCGAAGGCAGCTGCACTGCATGGCCCTGCCATAAGTTTGGCAGCCTTTGAAGCACCTGGCATCTTCCGGAACAGACAGGCACATTTGAATTGGGATAAATGTTAAACCATTTTGTAGTTTTCTCTTCCAACTCTGGGGTAGGTATTTTTTTATATTAAAAAATGCATAATAATATAAAAGGTAAAGCAAAAATATATGTACACAAAGTGCTTTATAAAAACAGAAAGAGAGAGGAGGACATGGCTGGCAGGGATCCTGGGCTCCTCCCGTGTTGGAGGAGAACAGGATGGGCAGGGACGCAGACTTCTTTGTCTTCAGGATCCAAAGAATACTAATAATAAATTCTACTTTTATTACCGTTTAATCACATTCTTATTAAAGCTAATTTATAATTTTTCAGCCTGGAACAATCACTCCCACAAGTCCCATCCTACCAATTTTTTCTCTTTAATATCATTGAGAAACAACTAGGCTTAGCTGCATGCTGAAAAGGTCACTCATGTCCTTTGGTAGACAAATGAGCAGGTTACCTACAAGGCTTCACTGAATTAGGTTCAAATCTTTAGTGACTCATGGGTCAGAATTTCAACCAAATAGAAATACTTCATGACCATTTACTTCCCTTAAGCCATTTTTTAAGGTTTTGCCAAGGATTTACAGTATGTTTTGTGATTTAAGAAAGAGCGATTGACATGATTACACAAAGCACCACTAGAGTAGTCTCCATTACCTCCACCACTGATGGGTGAGTTCAGAACAGAACAGGTGAAAGCTCGGACTAGGACAATAACCACAGAACGGAAAACACATCATATAGAAGTTAAAAGGACTTTGATAGCTTTATGTAGCACAAGAAAGTCTCAGAGAAGATACTGTTTATTTCTTTAAGCATGTCTCCAGGAGGAAAAAGCCTTTTCTTCTGAAGGGCAAGTGAGCACAAGGACAAGTGGGTATAAAATGGATGCACATGCATTCATGTTGGAGAGCACAAAAAGAGCTAACAATGAAATGAGCGAGAGTCTCAGCTGGACTTCTGGGAACTTACTGGGCTCTATAACCACAGATTGAAGTCATTTTTTAAACTGTATTTCTAAAATGTGATGATACGGTTGTCTACAATTCCAAGTAAATGACCTTGATGAGAGAACTTTTTTTTTTTTTTTTTTTAAAAAAAAAACTTCCCCTAATTATTTTACCAATGTTCTTGGTACCAGAAATAGCTTCCAAAATAGATCAGGAGTTGAGGAGAAGGAGGATTTCACAATGCACTTTCTGGCTGGAAATATTGCGGCATTACTTCTTTTCTTTTGGAGGCAGCAAAGGTGGAGAGGAGTGTAGTGCTCCTGTTGTTTCACTCTTTCTGAGGATCACTTTCAGATCCCACTGGTACCATTCTTCTGCCTAGAGCTGCTTCCACAGATTTCTCAGTGGGTGGACTCCCTCTAAAAATTGCTTGTGCTTCTGCCAGGATGTCTCTCATTTTCCAGCACCCCACCTTTTAAAGAAATTCTAAGTAGTGTATAAGAACAATACAGAAAAGGTACTGTCCTTGGAACACAGTATTTGCTGTTAACATTTTATTAGCTCCTGTGGGTGACCAGCTGTGCAAGAGGTTGTTTTGTTGGTTTTTATTATTATTATTATTTTTAAAGAGCATTATTAATAGCATACTGATTTATCTGTTTTTTATAATGTTCTTTCCTGATCATCCATGTTCTATAAAGCACTGAAGTGAAAAGCAAAAAAAAAGCTGCCAATTTTTCTACCACATTTATTTATTTTTTTTACTTCAAGTAGGCAAAGTAGAATAAATCCAAGGGAAAATCTGCTAAAATGAAGAAGTTCCAAACATTACAGCTGTACCGATCCAGCTGTGCACTCATAGGTGCTATCACAGGAAAACTGCAGGTCTGGAAAGCGAAGTCAGAAAACGGAGAGGTAACTGCATACTCATCTACAAGCACCAAGTACTATGAGCACTCCATTAAAATAAATAAATAAATAAACAAACAAACGAACAAATAAATAAATAAAAGGTATGGCTACATCATGCATATGTTGTACATATCAATATATTGTATTCACAAGAAGTGAAATGGAAACTTCAACCTCCATGCAATTATGCTACTCAGAGCCAAAAAAATAAAAATAAAATTCTGTTGCACAAACAGAGACCAATCAAGGTCATTTTCTGCATTTTTCTGCAATAATTTCCACAAAGACATATGGAGTATATGGCATTTTACAAGCTTCCAAGTGTTTAAAAAAAATAAAGTGAAATAGCTTTTTCACCCACATATATTACTTTGCTTTGTGTTTAGAAATTTTAATAACAGTAGCCCTAGACTGTTATTTCATTGTCCTTGTGGTACCAGAGAAGAAATACATCATTTGAAACAAACCAAAATAAAACCAGCATGAAGGAGGAACTGCTGAAGCTGGCAGCCTGTAATTAGGGCTACCATCTGTGTTGAGGTTCAGGGAAATAAATGCATGATGCACTGTCCCACTGGCTCTGCATAGGTTCTGAGGTTTAGCAGTGTGAGCACTGAGTTTTCTAATTACTCCATATCTCACTCAAATGGGCCAATCATCTTAACATATTGCATTATGTGTGGATAACAGATCATGGCTGCTGACTCCATAGCTGTTTGCTATTGCATCACAATACAGGCATTGTCTCACAGCATAATAAATACATGTAATTGAACATTTTCACCATCTTTATTTTTTTTTAATGATTAGCTTTAAAGGGCTTCAAAGGAGGTTTAGAAATATTTGCACAATCTTGATATATTTTATGGATTTCTTTGTTTCTGCTTACATTTCATTAAATGACTGGAGAGGGAAGTGCTTCATTGTTATGAATTAAGCAATTTATATCAATTTAATGTTTGATTGCACAAAAGCATTCTGAGCTGTTTATTGTTCATCAACCCAACTGCAATATATCTAGCACACAGAATTTGTTTTATCTATATATACATACGTATATATATGAAGTATCCATGCATTCTTTATTTATATGCATTTATATGTGTATATATATCTGCGCATATCCGAATGCGTGCACAGACCCACAGTAATAGTACAGCTATCTCATTAGGAAGACATGGAGGATGGGAATCACCTCACCTATATTTACCTGACAGAGAGCTGTCATCTCTTCTAAGGCAGTCATGCAGGTCATCTCTGAAGCCCATGGAGAAACACAGCCAGTGCCAGGGGCTTGTCCATTGCACTCAGCTACTTCAAAACTGGAGATTCACATCTCTTGCCATTGCCTACAAAGAAAGCCTACATGACTAATTCAGACCAAACACATAGCTTTCAGAAACCTAAAGTTAGGAACAGGAAACCCAAACCAACTCTTTCTTTTGTGAAGCCAACTGATCTAGAATTTTGCACTCCTCCTGGTTCCTACTCTTCTATTTTGTGGTGGTGATAATAGCAGTGGTGCATACCACCAAGTTAGTAAAGATCCTTTCCACTTGAAATCAGAAGGATTTATTTATTTTTTTTTAAATGGTTATGGTAATGATTAAAGCGAAGAGGAAATTGTTCGTGTTGCCAATTCATCCTTTATTTTGTTTTTTAATTTTCTCCTTAAAAATGTCTTTGAAGCAGATAATTGTATAAATGTGACTTGATCACTGAAATCACTGGGTGGACTTTGAAATCGTGAGGGAAGAAGGAAAAGGGAGGAGAAGAATTCATGAGAGCTACAGTAAAGAGAATTATTAATCTGCAGAAATATGTGCCTCTGTTACTACTGGCTCTGTGAAAAACTGATTTTGCATGTTATAATGTGCCTTCTAAAACTGAAAAAATAGGGATGGGTGTGGAAACCTACATTTGTACAGTGTACAAACACTTTGATCTCCTAAGAAGGCAGATTTAGAATGAAATGTAAATTGGATTTGGAAAAAAAATGCAAACCCATGTGAGAAACAAAATTGAAAACCAAAAATAATGTCTCCTGGTTTAATGGTGGGACTTGGCAATAACATCTTTGGGAGCTTCTGAAAGGATAACTCAGATACTTGGCTCGATGTACAGAAATTGCCTCGAATATAAGTCTTTCCAGCACATTTTGAGAGCCAAATTTCAGCACTGTCTGAGAGAACGATAATATTTCTCTACAGTGACAGTTTGAATCAATAGTTCGTCCTATAAGCAGGGAAAATCATTGTGACAAAGTTCTTTGCTAAAGTAAAACAAGTAAATGTAGAAAACATGCTGTGTCTAATGCAGGCGAGTTCTCAAGCTCAAATAAAACAGCACACAGTGCTTTGCAAAATGTGAAGGGCATGGTTAGTGCACTAAAAGCAGTGATAACTGCACTGTGGCTCACAGCAGCACTGTCAGAGATAAGACTGGTAAAAAACTTGTTACCAAGTTATTAACATTTTGCTCCTAAGACAAGGATGTTTAGGATCACAGTAAGGTGCAAAACTAATCTAGTTCAGTGATCCTAAGGCCACAGCCTTAGGCAGCTCTGCTGGTGGCCAGAAGAATGGAGTACCTGGACCTATGGAGGGTAACAAAGTTGGGAAAGACAGCTGGGCCTGCGAAAAAAAGGTAGATATGGATAAATGTGGTCTTTTAACATCTAATTATCAACAGTTGCTGCTGAGTTAGTATACTTAAATTTTGCAGAGGCCAACATGGGGAATTCTGCGCCAATTTTCATAGCTTCAAAGTGTTACTGGCTTCTAAAACAGATAAATAGAGCTTCCAAAAATTATGTCACCTATGTGTCAAATTGGCACAAAAAATGAGAAACACCCTGTGTCAGTGTCATTTAAACAGACAAGTTAGCAAACAGTCATAAAGACCACGAAGGGAGTAATTTACAAAAATGTGAGTTCCCAGCTCCAGGATTCCAGTTCTCTGACCCAAACAACATCACTCCCACATGCTGGGGAATGTACATAAGAAATAAGCATGAGAGTGCCAAAACTGGAAAGCTTTATCAAAAGGCCAGAGACACAGGAAACTTCAGATTTGGATTTAGATCTGAGATTCATTTCCTTGGCCTCTTTCTAAAATTAAGTGCAACTCCCTCAAGTTTTGAGGACAGCTCAGCATCGTATTGCAGGGAAGTCAATGAGGAGAGGCAGAAATGAAATGGCAGAAGACTTCCCTGATGGCAAGAGGGGGAGTGCTGGGGTGAAGAAGATGCCTGTGAGGTCAGTGATTGGTTTTGGATGGAATCAGGTGCAGGAGGAAGAAAAGAAAATTTGAAGAGAATTGGGAGGGGATGAATAAAGTGTAAGGAACTTATGTCTTGTGACGGCTATCATATGCCCTCAAAACTTAGCCTTAAATGATTAAGGCAGGTTTGGCTCAGATATTCTCCAAATAAAATTATGGAAAGCAAGTCCTGCTTTTAATTTTGCAGAAACATGTCCCTAAGACCAACGAGATATCAGTCTCATTTGCTTAACCAAGTCTCCTCTATTTTAGAATCACACCCCTCAGTCTCCCCAGAGATGTTTCTTCTTTGAGTCTGTTTTCAAGCTCAGGAAAAATCAGACAGAAATATGAACTGCGATCTGTTCATACCAACAATCCAACTTTCAAATCCTTAGAACTTTATCCATCAGTGGTATTACACTGTCTCAAAACAAAATACTCTATGACAAACAGTTACTGAAATGCATTTCTTTTTTGTACAGTGATTTCACAGAGCTAGTAATAATGATGAAAAATTTCAAAACATTCGTGGAATACAGCTACTTGTTTCATTTTTGTAAACTCTTTTATGTGTGTCTCTGGCATTTTTGGAAGTCATCATTTCTGTGAAAATCCTTTTTTAAACACAACTTTTGGTAATGATCTTGGGCTGAATGTAAATAATGAGCTAGAAAAATCTTTAGATTTTGTTAAGGTTGAGAATTACCTGAGGAACACTGGAAAAAGAAGCAAGCTTTTCCTTTCAGTACTAAATAAGTTCCACACAGTAATGTGAAAGATGCATCTTGTAAGAGAAACCATCAGATGAAGTACTATGGTTGCAGCTGTGGCTGTAGCAGGGAGTGGCACACACTCTCAAAAAATGCACACAAAATAAAATCATCCCAAATTCTTTTAAAGGTCAGATGCGGGTTCAGGTTTACAGCTGGAAGCCAAACCCAGGAGCTCAGTAGCAGGGATTTGGGGACATTTCCACTTAGGATCAACATTTTACAGCAGATCTCCTTCTCTGTAAACTTATTACATGAAACCCTTGATCTGAATACTAAAGAGATGGAGAGCAGATCTGAAGTTTGTTTTTATGTTATACAGGGACAACATTTACAAGTACAGTTCAGTCCATGGTTTGGATTTTTTTTCTATCCAGCACTGGTTTGAAAGAATTAAATATGATGTGTGGTATGAAAACAATATACTTTATCAGACTTTTTAACAAATTCTCTTCTATGATTAAAGATCACAAAAACTTCCAGAAAAAAATCTCACTACCCTTTTCTTCTGATCTTTCAGAAGGCTGGTGATAGAAAAAAAAACCTAGAAAACTGAGAGAAAAAAAAAAAGGGAAAAAATACAGGAAATTATTTGCTTTAAAAAGAAAACAGAAGAAAGGATGAAATAATGTCCAAAAAGATGTTGATAATGATTTGCTTTAATGCTGCATTTACTGCTTCCTGTCAGTCCTTTCAACCACTTTCAAAAATGAGCAGTGTTTTCAGTGAAATGATTAGGTATTTCCAGTGCATTTATTCTGAAATTAAAATTTACAAAGTTAGTCAACTATAATTCCAATATATTTTGTGTTAAATTTGCTGTTTAATACTTCACTACATTCATTGCAGTTCTGTGAATGCATGTGTGGGGCCATCAATTACATTTTCAAGCTTTTCATCTAGAAATATGGCTTTTTTTTCTGTACTGAAGCTCTAGATACAAACTGCTTCAGACCTGTATAACCTTTTTTTTTTTTTCCTATTTCATTGGGAAAATGTCAAGGAAAATTACTTTTTCCTCCACAGATAGCAAAACAGTTCCTCCAGCAGTGTCATATTTCTCACCGTAATAAAAAAAATTGAGTGTTGTATTCTACATCATTAAAGTCAAAATTATCTGCTGCATAAATTTCAGTTGCTTCTCGAAGCATGATTTGCAGGTTGAGGGAAGTGACTGTCTCCCTCTACTCCTGTTTTGTGAGGGCCCACCTCACCTGCACTGCGTCCAGGTCTGGAGACAACTGCACAGGAAAGGTGAGGAGCTATTGCTGCAGGTCCAGAGGGGGCCACAAATGTGGTCAGAAGGATGAAGCAACCCTCCTATGAAGACAGGTTGAGAGAGCTGGCCTTGCTCATTCTGGGGTATATAAGAATCCAGGAAGATCTTCTTGTGGTCTTTCAATACTAAAAGGAGGCCTACAGAAAAGATGAGGAAAGATTCTTTATCAGATGGTGTAGAGATTGGACAGGGAGTGGTGGCTTTAAACTAAAATAATGTAGACTTTGTTTAGATATTTTGAAGAAATTCTCAACAGAGAGGATGGTGGCCCAGAGAAGTTGTGGGTTTCCCATCTCTGGGGGTGTTCAAGGCTGAGTTTGGATGGGACCCTGGGCAGCCTGACTCAGTGGAAAGTGCTCCTGCCCATGGCAGAGGGTTTGAAATGGATGGGCTGTAAGATCCCTTCAATCCAAGCTATTCTGTGGTTCTATGATTCTATGATTCTATGATTACGTCCATAGCATACACCAAATGCTCTAGATAACTATAGTTNACCACTTTCAAAAATGAGCAGTGTTTTCAGTGAAATGATTAGGTATTTCCAGTGCATTTATTCTGAAATTAAAATTTACAAAGTTAGTCAACTATAATTCCAATATATTTTGTGTTAAATTTGCTGTTTAATACTTCACTACATTCATTGCAGTTCTGTGAATGCATGTGTGGGGCCATCAATTACATTTTCAAGCTTTTCATCTAGAAATATGGCTTTTTTTTCTGTACTGAAGCTCTAGATACAAACTGCTTCAGACCTGTATAACCTTTTTTTTTTTTTCCTATTTCATTGGGAAAATGTCAAGGAAAATTACTTTTTCCTCCACAGATAGCAAAACAGTTCCTCCAGCAGTGTCATATTTCTCACCGTAATAAAAAAATTGAGTGTTGTATTCTACATTATTAAAGTCAAAATGATCTGCTGCATAAATTTCAGTTGCTTCTCGAAGCATGATTTGCAGGTTGAGGGAAGTGACTGTCTCCCTTTCATTGGGAAAATGTCAAGGAAAATTACTTTTTCCTCCACAGATAGCAAAACAGTTCCTCCAGCAGTGTCCTATTTCTCAACGTAATAAAAAAAATTGAGTGTTGTATTCTACATTATTAAAGTCAAAATGATCTGCTGCATAAATTTCAGTTGCTTCTCGAAGCATGATTTGCAGGTTGAGGGAAGTGACTGTCTCCCTTTCATTGGGAAAATGTCAAGGAAAATTACTTTTTCCTCCACAGATAGCAAAACAGTTCCTCCAGCAGTGTCCTATTTCTCAACGTAATAAAAAAAATTGAGTGTTGTATTCTACATTATTAAAGTCAAAATGATCTGCTGCATAAATTTCAGTTGCTTCTCGAAGCATGATTTGCAGGTTGAGGGAAGTGACTGTCTCCCTTTCATTGGGAAAATGTCAAGGAAAATTACTTTTTCCTCCACAGATAGCAAAACAGTTCCTCCAGCAGTGTCCTATTTCTCAACGTAATAAAAAAAATTGAGTGTTGTATTCTACATTATTAAAGTCAAAATGATCTGCTGCATAAATTTCAGTTGCTTCTCGAAGCATGATTTGCAGGTTGAGGGAAGTGACTGTCTCCCTTTCATTGGGAAAATGTCAAGGAAAATTACTTTTTCCTCCACAGATAGCAAAACAGTTCCTCCAGCAGTGTCCTATTTCTCAACGTAATAAAAAAAATTGAGTGTTGTATTCTACATTATTAAAGTCAAAATGATCTGCTGCATAAATTTCAGTTGCTTCTCGAAGCATGATTTGCAGGTTGAGGGAAGTGACTGTCTCCCTTTCATTGGGAAAATGTCAAGGAAAATTACTTTTTCCTCCACAGATAGCAAAACAGTTCCTCCAGCAGTGTCCTATTTCTCAACGTAATAAAAAAAATTGAGTGTTGTATTCTACATTATTAAAGTCAAAATGATCTGCTGCATAAATTTCAGTTGCTTCTCGAAGCATGATTTGCAGGTTGAGGGAAGTGACTGTCTCCCTTTCATTGGGAAAATGTCAAGGAAAATTACTTTTTCCTCCACAGATAGCAAAACAGTTCCTCCAGCAGTGTCCTATTTCTCAACGTAATAAAAAAAATTGAGTGTTGTATTCTACATTATTAAAGTCAAAATGATCTGCTGCATAAATTTCAGTTGCTTCTCGAAGCATGATTTGCAGGTTGAGGGAAGTGACTGTCTCCCTTTCATTGGGAAAATGTCAAGGAAAATTACTTTTTCCTCCACAGATAGCAAAACAGTTCCTCCAGCAGTGTCCTATTTCTCAACGTAATAAAAAAAATTGAGTGTTGTATTCTACATTATTAAAGTCAAAATGATCTGCTGCATAAATTTCAGTTGCTTCTCGAAGCATGATTTGCAGGTTGAGGGAAGTGACTGTCTCCCTTTCATTGGGAAAATGTCAAGGAAAATTACTTTTTCCTCCACAGATAGCAAAACAGTTCCTCCAGCAGTGTCCTATTTCTCAACGTAATAAAAAAAATTGAGTGTTGTATTCTACATTATTAAAGTCAAAATGATCTGCTGCATAAATTTCAGTTGCTTCTCGAAGCATGATTTGCAGGTTGAGGGAAGTGACTGTCTCCCTTTCATTGGGAAAATGTCAAGGAAAATTACTTTTTCCTCCACAGATAGCAAAACAGTTCCTCCAGCAGTGTCCTATTTCTCAACGTAATAAAAAAAATTGAGTGTTGTATTCTACATCATTAAAGTCAAAATTATCTGCTGCATAAATTTCAGTTGCTTCTCGAAGCATGATTTGCAGGTTGAGGGAAGTGACTGTCTCCCTCTACTCCTGTTTTGTGAGGGCCCACCTCACCTGCACCGCGTCCAGGTCTGGAGACAACTGCACAGGAAAGGTGAGGAGCTATTGCTGCAGGTCCAGAGGGGGCCACAAATGTGGTCAGAAGGATGAAGCAACCCTCCTATGAAGACAGGTTGAGAGAGCTGGCCTTGCTCATTCTGGGGTATATAAGAATCCAGGAAGATCTTCTTGTGGTCTTTCAATACTAAAAGGAGGCCTACAGAAAAGATGAGGAAAGATTCTTTATCAGATGGTGTAGAGATTGGACAGGGAGTGGTGGCTTTAAACTAAAATAATGTAGACTTTGTTTAGATATTTTGAAGAAATTCTCAACAGAGAGGATGGTGGCCCAGAGAAGTTGTGGGTTTCCCATCTCTGGGGGTGTTCAAGGCTGAGTTTGGATGGGACCCTGGGCAGCCTGACTCAGTGGAAAGTGCTCCTGCCCATGGCAGAGGGTTTGAAATGGATGGGCTGTAAGATCCCTTCAATCCAAGCTATTCTGTGGTTCTATGATTCTATGATTCTATGATTACGTCCATAGCATACACCAAATGCTCTAGATAACTATAGTTCGTTTAGAAAGCACACTGCTCAGTTTTTTAAATGTTAGGAGTCTCATAGTTCTCATATTCATAGTAGGAATAGTTCTAATGATTTTGAGGGGGGAGAATAAATGTTTTTGAAATTTTGTATTACTTGTGTGCATGAAAAATAAAGGTAAAGAAATGAGAGAAAAATCACACAGAGGAATTACCACACCATATGCTGTCAGAATGACTGAGATCATTTGGCAATAGACTTGCTGTTGAGTAGAGGCAAGACTATGAACAGATTTCAAACTATTCAAACCTAAATGCAAGAAAGACAGTCTTTAAAGAAGTCAAATGGCAAAGTAGTCTAAGCAACCAATATATAGTTTGAACCATACAGATGTCCTTTATTCCTTTTGAAACTGTGTGTTTTCACTGAGGAAATCAAAGATACAGTTCCAGAGGAAGAACAAACAGGACTTCATTGGTTGTTTCAAGGGACAGTTTTTCTCCCCAGAAAAGACAGACATCTAGATCTTGCTCTTGCTATGTAAAAGTCAAACTGTTTTGCTAAGGATTCTCAGCAATCAAAATTATGCCAAGAGTATGCAACAGTCTAGCTGTCTGTTAGCACTGTATTGGAGAAATCTTTCTAGTTGTTTACCTTGAACTGACGGTGTACTATGGATCAAGCAACTGGCACCATTTATTTGTTTTGTGCCATTTAGATATCCACTTGACAGCTCACAGTTTATCACTTAGTCAAGCTGCACTGATGTGTAAGCAGGGAAGAAAATGCTTTGCCAATTTCAAAAACCTGTATCTAAGCAAGCTTATACAGTGATAGCACTTAAATATGTACATCCTATTCATATGATATTCATTCTTTTNTTAATACTTCACTACATTCATTGCAGTTCTGTGAATGCATGTGTGGGGCCATCAATTACATTTTCAAGCTTTTCATCTAGAAATATGGCTTTTTTTTCTGTACTGAAGCTCTAGATACAAACTGCTTCAGACCTGTATAACCTTTTTTTTTTTTTCCTATTTCATTGGGAAAATGTCAAGGAAAATTACTTTTTCCTCCACAGATAGCAAAACAGTTCCTCCACCAGTGTCATATTTCTCACCGTAATAAAAAAAATTGAGTGTTGTATTCTACATCATTAAAGTCAAAATTATCTGCTGCATAAATTTCAGTTGCTTCTCGAAGCATGATTTGCAGGTTGGGGGAAGGGACTGTCTCCCTCTACTCCTGTTTTGTGAGGGCCCACCTCACCTGCACTGCGTCCAGGTCTGGGGACAACTGCACAGGAAAGGTGAGGAGCTATTGCTGCAGGTCCAGAGGGGGCCACAAATGTGGTCAGAAGGATGAAGCAACCCTCCTATGAAGACAGGTTGAGAGAGCTGGCCTTGCTCATTCTGGGGTATATAAGAATCCAGGAAGATCTTCTTGTGGTCTTTCAATACTAAAAGGAGGCCTACAGAAAAGATGAGGAAAGATTCTTTATCAGATGGTGTAGAGATTGGACAGGGAGTGGTGGCTTTAAACTAAAATAATGTAGACTTTGTTTAGATATTTTGAAGAAATTCTCAACAGAGAGGATGGTGGCCCAGAGAAGTTGTGGGTTTCCCATCTCTGGGGGTGTTCAAGGCTGAGTTTGGATGGGACCCTGGGCAGCCTGACTCAGTGGAAAGTGCTCCTGCCCATGGCAGAGGGTTTGAAATGGATGGGCTGTAAGATCCCTTCAATCCAAGCTATTCTGTGGTTCTATGATTCTATGATTCTATGATTACGTCCATAGCATACACCAAATGCTCTAGATAACTATAGTTCGTTTAGAAAGCACACTGCTCAGTTTTTTAAATGTTAGGAGTCTCATAGTTCTCATATTCATAGTAGGAATAGTTCTAATGATTTTGAGGGGGGAGAATAAATGTTTTTGAAATTTTGTATTACTTGTGTGCATGAAAAATAAAGGTAAAGAAATGAGAGAAAAATCACACAGAGGAATTACCACACCATATGCTGTCAGAATGACTGAGATCATTTGGCAATAGACTTGCTGTTGAGTAGAGGCAAGACTATGAACAGATTTCAAACTATTCAAACCTAAATGCAAGAAAGACAGTCTTTAAAGAAGTCAAATGGCAAAGTAGTCTAAGCAACCAATATATAGTTTGAACCATACAGATGTCCTTTATTCCTTTTGAAACTGTGTGTTTTCACTGAGGAAATCAAAGATACAGTTCCAGAGGAAGAACAAACAGGACTTCATTGGTTGTTTCAAGGGACAGTTTTTCTCCCCAGAAAAGACAGACATCTAGATCTTGCTCTTGCTATGTAAAAGTCAAACTGTTTTGCTAAGGATTCTCAGCAATCAAAATTATGCCAAGAGTATGCAACAGTCTAGCTGTCTGTTAGCACTGTATTGGAGAAATCTTTCTAGTTGTTTACCTTGAACTGACGGTGTACTATGGATCAAGCAACTGGCACCATTTATTTGTTTTGTGCCATTTAGATATCCACTTGACAGCTCACAGTTTATCACTTAGTCAAGCTGCACTGATGTGTAAGCAGGGAAGAAAATGCTTTGCCAATTTCAAAAACCTGTATCTAAGCAAGCTTATACAGTGATAGCACTTAAATATGTACATCCTATTCATATGATATTCATTCTTTTTAGCTTAATACCAGGAGAGGTCCTGCATTAAATGTACACAAAAATTTAGCTATACAACCTTTTTCAAGACCAGCTTTCACATTTCTGTCTGGGTGTTTTCTACATGGCTACCATATCCTCAGATTCACATGTAATTGTCAGTCTTCCATACCGATATTCATGATTTCTGCATTAAACTGTAAGTTCTTTGTCACAATACATGTTTCTTATTCAGATTTATCTCATCAAATTCTACAGATAGAAACTGTGGGGTATTTGAGCATATTCAGAAGAAGAAAAGGAAGGATTTTTTATTGTTTCTATAAGGTTTTTCATCTTAATTCTTTAGTCCATTATATGTTTTGTGTAATGGTAAAGTGACAGTCCCTGAACCAGGTTTTTAAAATGGATGTCTATCTGTCACTTCCAATATGTCTCACAGTGGCATGCATTAACTTATCATGCTTGAAAGTACAAAAAGATTATGCTGCGGTGAAATGTTAACAAGGTCATATCATATACACACTCGCTCANCCTTGCTCATTCTGGGGTATATAAGAATCCAGGAAGATCTTCTTGTGGTCTTTCAATACTAAAAGGAGGCCTACAGAAAAGATGAGGAAAGATTCTTTATCAGATGGTGTAGAGATTGGACAGGGCCTGGTGGCTTTAAACTAAAATAATGTAGACTTTGTTTAGATATTTTGAAGAAATTCTCAACAGAGAGGATGGTGGCCCAGAGAAGTTGTGGGTTTCCCATCTCTGGGGGTGTTCAAGGCTGAGTTTGGATGGGACCCTGGGCAGCCTGACTCAGTGGAAAGTGCTCCTGCCCATGGCAGAGGGTTTGAAATGGATGGGCTGTAAGATCCCTTCAATCCAAGCTATTCTGTGGTTCTCGTGTAGAGATTGGACAGGGAGTGGTGGCTTTAAACTAAAATAATGTAGACTTTGTTTAGATATTTTGAAGAAATTCTCAACAGAGAGGATGGTGGCCCAGAGAAGTTGTGGGTTTCCCATCTCTGGGGGTGTTCAAGGCTGAGTTTGGATGGGACCCTGGGCAGCCTGACTCAGTGGAAAGTGCTCCTGCCCATGGCAGAGGGTTTGAAATGGATGGGCTGTAAGATCCCTTCAATCCAAGCTATTCTGTGGTTCTCGTGTAGAGATTGGACAGGGAGTGGTGGCTTTAAACTAAAATAATGTAGACTTTGTTTAGATATTTTGAAGAAATTCTCAACAGAGAGGATGGTGGCCCAGAGAAGTTGTGGGTTTCCCATCTCTGGGGGTGTTCAAGGCTGAGTTTGGATGGGACCCTGGGCAGCCTGACTCAGTGGAAAGTGCTCCTGCCCATGGCAGAGGGTTTGAAATGGATGGGCTGTAAGATCCCTTCAATCCAAGCTATTCTGTGGTTCTCGTGTAGAGATTGGACAGGGAGTGGTGGCTTTAAACTAAAATAATGTAGACTTTGTTTAGATATTTTGAAGAAATTCTCAACAGAGAGGATGGTGGCCCAGAGAAGTTGTGGGTTTCCCATCTCTGGGGGTGTTCAAGGCTGAGTTTGGATGGGACCCTGGGCAGCCTGACTCAGTGGAAAGTGCTCCTGCCCATGGCAGAGGGTTTGAAATGGATGGGCTGTAAGATCCCTTCAATCCAAGCTATTCTGTGGTTCTCGTGTAGAGATTGGACAGGGAGTGGTGGCTTTAAACTAAAATAATGTAGACTTTGTTTAGATATTTTGAAGAAATTCTCAACAGAGAGGATGGTGGCCCAGAGAAGTTGTGGGTTTCCCATCTCTGGGGGTGTTCAAGGCTGAGTTTGGATGGGACCCTGGGCAGCCTGACTCAGTGGAAAGTGCTCCTGCCCATGGCAGAGGGTTTGAAATGGATGGGCTGTAAGATCCCTTCAATCCAAGCTATTCTGTGGTTCTCGTGTAGAGATTGGACAGGGAGTGGTGGCTTTAAACTAAAATAATGTAGACTTTGTTTAGATATTTTGAAGAAATTCTCAACAGAGAGGATGGTGGCCCAGAGAAGTTGTGGGTTTCCCATCTCTGGGGGTGTTCAAGGCTGAGTTTGGATGGGACCCTGGGCAGCCTGACTCAGTGGAAAGTGCTCCTGCCCATGGCAGAGGGTTTGAAATGGATGGGCTGTAAGATCCCTTCAATCCAAGCTATTCTGTGGTTCTCGTGTAGAGATTGGACAGGGAGTGGTGGCTTTAAACTAAAATAATGTAGACTTTGTTTAGATATTTTGAAGAAATTCTCAACAGAGAGGATGGTGGCCCAGAGAAGTTGTGGGTTTCCCATCTCTGGGGGTGTTCAAGGCTGAGTTTGGATGGGACCCTGGGCAGCCTGACTCAGTGGAAAGTGCTCCTGCCCATGGCAGAGGGTTTGAAATGGATGGGCTGTAAGATCAATACTAAAAGGAGGCCTACAGAAAAGATGAGGAAAGATTCTTTATCAGATGGTGTAGAGATTGGACAGGGAGTGGTGGCTTTAAACTAAAATAATGTAGACTTTGTTTAGATATTTTGAAGAAATTCTCAACAGAGAGGATGGTGGCCCAGAGAAGTTGTGGGTTTCCCATCTCTGGGGGTGTTCAAGGCTGAGTTTGGATGGGACCCTGGGCAGCCTGACCCAGTGGAAAGTGCTCCTGCCCATGGCAGAGGGGTTGAAATGGATGGGCTGTAAGATCCCTTCAATCCAAGCTATTCTGTGGTTCTATGATTCTATGATTCTATGATTACGTCCATGCCTACAGAAAAGATGAGGAAAGATTCTTTATCAGATCGTGTAGAGATTGGACAGGGAGTGGTGGCTTTAAACTAAAATAATGTAGACTTTGTTTAGATATTTTGAAGAAATTCTCAACAGAGAGGATGGTGGCCCAGAGAAGTTGTGGGTTTCCCATCTCTGGGGGTGTTCAAGGCTGAGTTTGGATGGGACCCTGGGCAGCCTGACCCAGTGGAAAGTGCTCCTGCCCATGGCAGAGGGGTTGAAATGGATGGGCTGTAAGATCCCTTCAATCCAAGCTATTCTGTGGTTCTATGATTCTATGATTCTATGATTACGTCCATGCCTACAGAAAAGATGAGGAAAGATTCTTTATCAGATCGTGTAGAGATTGGACAGGGAGTGGTGGCTTTAAACTAAAATAATGTAGACTTTGTTTAGATATTTTGAAGAAATTCTCAACAGAGAGGATGGTGGCCCAGAGAAGTTGTGGGTTTCCCATCTCTGGGGGTGTTCAAGGCTGAGTTTGGATGGGACCCTGGGCAGCCTGACCCAGTGGAAAGTGCTCCTGCCCATGGCAGAGGGGTTGAAATGGATGGGCTGTAAGATCCCTTCAATCCAAGCTATTCTGTGGTTCTATGATTCTATGATTCTATGATTACGTCCATGCCTACAGAAAAGATGAGGAAAGATTCTTTATCAGATCGTGTAGAGATTGGACAGGGAGTGGTGGCTTTAAACTAAAATAATGTAGACTTTGTTTAGATATTTTGAAGAAATTCTCAACAGAGAGGATGGTGGCCCAGAGAAGTTGTGGGTTTCCCATCTCTGGGGGTGTTCAAGGCTGAGTTTGGATGGGACCCTGGGCAGCCTGACCCAGTGGAAAGTGCTCCTGCCCATGGCAGAGGGGTTGAAATGGATGGGCTGTAAGATCCCTTCAATCCAAGCTATTCTGTGGTTCTATGATTCTATGATTCTATGATTACGTCCATGCCTACAGAAAAGATGAGGAAAGATTCTTTATCAGATCGTGTAGAGATTGGACAGGGAGTGGTGGCTTTAAACTAAAATAATGTAGACTTTGTTTAGATATTTTGAAGAAATTCTCAACAGAGAGGATGGTGGCCCAGAGAAGTTGTGGGTTTCCCATCTCTGGGGGTGTTCAAGGCTGAGTTTGGATGGGACCCTGGGCAGCCTGACCCAGTGGAAAGTGCTCCTGCCCATGGCAGAGGGGTTGAAATGGATGGGCTGTAAGATCCCTTCAATCCAAGCTATTCTGTGGTTCTATGATTCTATGATTCTATGATTACGTCCATGCCTACAGAAAAGATGAGGAAAGATTCTTTATCAGATCGTGTAGAGATTGGACAGGGAGTGGTGGCTTTAAACTAAAATAATGTAGACTTTGTTTAGATATTTTGAAGAAATTCTCAACAGAGAGGATGGTGGCCCAGAGAAGTTGTGGGTTTCCCATCTCTGGGGGTGTTCAAGGCTGAGTTTGGATGGGACCCTGGGCAGCCTGACCCAGTGGAAAGTGCTCCTGCCCATGGCAGAGGGGTTGAAATGGATGGGCTGTAAGATCCCTTCAATCCAAGCTATTCTGTGGTTCTATGATTCTATGATTCTATGATTACGTCCATAGCATACACCAAACTTTGTTTAGATATTTTGAAGAAATTCTCAACAGAGAGGATGGTGGCCCAGAGAAGTTGTGGGTTTCCCATCTCTGGGGGTGTTCAAGGCTGAGTTTGGATGGGACCCTGGGCAGCCTGACTCAGTGGAAAGTGCTCCTGCCCATGGCAGAGGGTTTGAAATGGATGGGCTGTAAGATCCCTTCAATCCAAGCTATTCTGTGGTTCTATGATTCTATGATTCTATGATTACGTCCATAGCATACACCAAATGCTCTAGATAACTATAGTT
>VXAB01011500.1:42560-82997 GCA_013399175.1 Odontophorus gujanensis
TTTCATTGGGAAAATGTCAAGGAAAATTACTTTTTCCTCCACAGATAGCAAAACAGTTCCTCCAGCAGTGTCATATTTCTCACCGTAATAAAAAAATTGAGTGTTGTATTCTACATCATTAAAGTCAAAATTATCTGCTGCATAAATTTCAGTTGCTTCTCGAAGCATGATTTGCAGGTTGAGGGAAGTGACTGTCTCCCTCTACTCCTGTTTTGTGAGGGCCCACCTCACCTGCACTGCGTCCAGGTCTGGGGACAACTGCACAGGAAAGGTGAGGAGCTATTGCTGCAGGTCCAGAGGGGGCCACAAATGTGGTCAGAAGGATGAAGCAACCCTCCTATGAAGACAGGTTGAGAGAGCTGGCCTTGCTCATTCTGGGGTATATAAGAATCCAGGAAGATCTTCTTGTGGTCTTTCAATACTAAAAGGAGGCCTACAGAAAAGATGAGGAAAGATTCTTTATCAGATGGTGTAGAGATTGGACAGGGAGTGGTGGCTTTAAACTAAAATAATGTAGACTTTGTTTAGATATTTTGAAGAAATTCTCAACAGAGAGGATGGTGGCCCAGAGAAGTTGTGGGTTTCCCATCTCTGGGGGTGTTCAAGGCTGAGTTTGGATGGGACCCTGGGCAGCCTGACCCAGTGGAAAGTGCTCCTGCCCATGGCAGAGGGTTTGAAATGGATGGGCTGTAAGATCCCTTCAATCCAAGCTATTCTGTGGTTCTATGATTCTATGATTCTATGATTACGTCCATAGCATACACCAAATGCTCTAGATAACTATAGTTCGTTTAGAAAGCACACTGCTCAGTTTTTTAAATGTTAGGAGTCTCATAGTTCTCATATTCATAGTAGGAATAGTTCTAATGATTTTGAGGGGGGAGAATAAATGTTTTTGAAATTTTGTATTACTTGTGTGCATGAAAAATAAAGGTAAAGAAATGAGAGAAAAATCACACAGAGGAATTACCACACCATATGCTGTCAGAATGACTGAGATCATTTGGCAATAGACTTGCTGTTGAGTAGAGGCAAGACTATGAACAGATTTCAAACTATTCAAACCTAAATGCAAGAAAGACAGTCTTTAAAGAAGTCAAATGGCAAAGTAGTCTAAGCAACCAATATATAGTTTGAACCATACAGATGTCCTTTATTCCTTTTGAAACTGTGTGTTTTCACTGAGGAAATCAAAGATACAGTTCCAGAGGAAGAACAAACAGGACTTCATTGGTTGTTTCAAGGGACAGTTTTTCTCCCCAGAAAAGACAGACATCTAGATCTTGCTCTTGCTATGTAAAAGTCAAACTGTTTTGCTAAGGATTCTCAGCAATCAAAATTATGCCAAGAGTATGCAACAGTCTAGCTGTCTGTTAGCACTGTATTGGAGAAATCTTTCTAGTTGTTTACCTTGAACTGACGGTGTACTATGGATCAAGCAACTGGCACCATTTATTTGTTTTGTGCCATTTAGATATCCACTTGACAGCTCACAGTTTATCACTTAGTCAAGCTGCACGGATGTGTAAGCAGGGAAGAAAATGCTTTGCCAGTTTCAAAAACCTGTATCTAAGCAAGCTTATACAGTGATAGCACTTAAATATGTACATCCTATTCATATGATATTCATTCTTTTTAGCTTAATACCAGGAGAGGTCCTGCATTAAATGTACACAAAAATTTAGCTATACAACCTTTTTCAAGACCAGCTTTCACATTTCTGTCTGGGTGTTTTCTACATGGCTACCATATCCTCAGATTCACATGTAATTGTCAGTCTTCCATACCGATATTCATGATTTCTGCATTAAACTGTAAGTTCTTTGTCACAATACATGTTTCTTATTCAGATTTATCTCATCAAATTCTACAGATGGAAACTGTGGGGTATTTGAGCATATTCAGAAGAAGAAAAGGAAGGATTTTTTATTGTTTCTATAAGGTTTTTCATCTTAATTCTTTAGTCCATTATATGTTTTGTGTAATGGTAAAGTGACAGTCCCTGAACCAGGTTTTTAAAATGGATGTCTATCTGTCACTTCCAATATGTCTCACAGTGGCATGCATTAACTTATCATGCTTGAAAGTACAAAAAGATTATGCTGCGGTGAAATGTTAACAAGGTCATATCATATACACACTCGCTCATTGCACTTTTCTTCCTTTCATGGCTCCTGTTAGGTATTATTCCATGTCATGCATAAATAATGTTGCTCTAGAGAGAAAGTCAGTGTACTTTGTATTACTGGTGCTGTTATACTATTGAGATATCGAGACAGTCTGAACTTCTGGAGTGAATGTCTGTACGTGTCACTTGCTAAATTATTGGTACCTAGCCATCAAAGGCAAATACAGCAGATGAATACGTGGATTCATGAATATAAGATTACTTTCTACTTTAGATCGCCACTGCAGTAACCAAATTGAGATCTTTTTCATATAAATGGGATTTAGTGAATCTCTGTTTGGCATCATGCATCTGATTTTACTGTGCTGCTGTGGAGCCTGTCAGACTGTACTGGATGAAGCATCTGAAAGCTCAGAAGAGTGGCACAGGAGAACAATTTAAGCACCAAGGAAATATTTCACAAGTAGAAAGCCTCAGCTACTGAAAACCCTGACAAAAAGCCAAAGATAAATAATTTTCCCTTGACAGGGCTCTGCAGCATTGCAGCAAGTATGCCAGTACATCTGCTGCAAGACCTCAGCTCCTCCCGGCACTCCCCTGCTCCCAGACACCGCCAGCACCCGGCTGGCCTCGGGGGAGCCAGCTTGGGGATTCTCGGCGTGGCTGGGTCTCTGTCCCGAGCCCAGAGCTGTGTGTGGGCTGGCCAGGCCTGCCGCCTGCTTCCCACCCCTTTTGATTCCCTCCAGATGGAAAACTGTGATTTTTGGGCTAGATATCCCTGGCAGGTGTTGTGGTAAGAGGCCTGCTACAGTCTTTGTCCCCCAAGATAAATTACCACCCACATACTAATTTCAGATTTAATGTTACATACATCTAACATGATCCATGAGCATTTGCCTGAAGGTCTGCTGCAGAATTTATTTATTGCCATATTCTTTCACATATACATATATTTTGCACTAAATCTCATTTTGTCCACATGTGAGTGAACAAAACAAAAATTCTCAATGCAAATATTTTATTCCCACGTGTTACAAACAGCAAGAATTGTTAATTACAAATGGAATCAATAGAGGTCTGTGAGGGGTAAAGAGCTAGGTTTTGTTGTTAGTAGAGGACAAAAACATTGTTATAATTGATCTCACAGATGCTGTTTGGTTATTTCAGCTTTAGTGACTGTTGCGTAGGCAGTAATTTAAGTTTATTCAATAGTTCTGAGAAAGGAGAGAGGAAATCTAATGCAAAAGTCAGCTTCAAACTAACAAGATTAATCTGGTTAAGGTAAAAAGTTGCAGGTCATGCAGCTTCCCCATTACAAACACAGCTGCATCCAGTCCTACAGCCCCTGAGCTTTCTGTTATCATTCTTCAGCAGTCTCTTCCACTACAAGCAAGAAAAATTAAGTTGACTTCCTGCAATAGAGACAAGTCAGTTTGGTGATGTAACTCACACAGTATTTGGTGGTCTTCCTAATGAACTTTGACTCTATGTTTCTAACAGCATGGGGCTTTAATAAGTCCACAGGGTAACTAACACAGACATGAATAGAATGTAGGGAAGGAGCAATCAGTTTTCTTTCTGTTAGGCTGCTAGTCATCGCTGATATTAATAGCCCCCAGTTCCGGCTCTTGGAAGACTGAAAATCTGGGATTAGAAGAGTGTGGGATAGATGGCCACTTCTTTGAGAGAAACTTCATCCCATAGGATTTCATTCCTTCCTTGAGACCATAAATTAAGGACGTTTAAAATTCAGGATTTTTATTCCATTGTAAAATCCATATATCAAATGGTTATTTGATCCAATACAGCAAGAAAGTAGAAAACCTTGATGGAAATGTCATTCTGCAAAATGTGCTGTTTGGGGTATATGTTATTATTTCTCTGCTTTTCTGAAGCAAAACAGAAACAATTGTTCAGATCTCCAGTGGAGCTCTGTGGGACCTGGGACAAACCAGACAGTGAGCAACAAAGAAAAGCCACCCAGCTCAGGATGAACTGACAGTCATCCCACAAATATGAGGATTCAGAGAAGTATCCATGCTTTTCCATCTCACCCTGTACTGATGCAAAGCAGAGTCATGATAGGCCGAATCAGGAGCTGCACTTTTAGAGGACAGCCTGTGTGTCCCACAGTCAGCTATATGAAGAGACTGTGGTAAAAGCAAAGGTCAGAAAGCCCAGGAGTATCTGGCATGAGGGATTTTCCATGATGAAGAAGCTGAGCCACATCCTGAAATCTGTTCTTCAAGCAGAACATGAGACAATTTGGCACGAAGTCAAGACATTTTCTGATGTGCCGTGGGTTTTATTTTACTGGAAATTCTTCTCAGCTGACTAGTTTCCACAGAACTCTTCAGCTTAGATGGATCTACTATTTTCAGATCAAAAAAGTTTCACCAGAAAATTCCAGACCAGCTCTGCCACTGAATCTCTTCAGATGGCAGTACTCCAGGGCTGTCTTGATAAAAGCAGCCTATTAAATTTCACTTTATTTTATAGTTTTTTAGTTCTGACATGGCTGTTTGGAAAATAGAGCTTCTGGTCCACTGTACAATTTCAGTTTCAGAGCGTGTTTCATTTTGCAACAGTACATTTCAAAATATGAATATACGCATTCAATTTTCTTTGTATTTATGTCATCAAAATATCAGGAATGGTCTTTCATTTTCCTGTGAAACTGTTTTGACAAAATCTCCTCTGGAAAGATGGCACAGGCTATTTCTTCTTGTTTCTAATTCAGTGAGTTTCTACTCTTCAGAGACTGCTAAAATGAATCCATACTTTCAGATAAGGGAAGATTATTCCTCCCATGAATTACCAATGAGTAAGAAGTTAAGTAATTATGAAGTTATGCCTTACATCTCCTACCCTTCATTTCTGCCTGAGTTCTTCAAATTTCTTGTTTAACTTCTCCCAAGAAACAGTCACGGATGTCCTGCTGTTTGTTGTTGCTGTTTGTTTTCCTTTTTGAATGGGCAAAAGCCCAGTTGGGTCCTTTCAAATGAGTGAAATGTTTGGAGCAGGGGTATGAACCTGGAACTTCCCAAGGCTCAATGCATCCAGCATTAGTAGGGGAGATGGATTCATCAAACACAATGTTCGTGGAATCATGGAATTGTTTGAGTTTGAAAGGACTTTTAAAAGTTGTCTGGTCCAACTCCCCTGCAGGGAACAGGGGCATTTACAGCTAGATCAGGTTGCTCAGAGCCCTGTCCAGCCTGCCATGTTGGGAGATGCAGACATGGACCATCCCCAGAGTGTGGTGATCAGGAATAAAAATCCACTGCATGCGCTATCACTTTTTACTCAGTCTATTTCTTCACTGATTTTTTTCTAAGCTGCCACTTCACAACAGCTTTATACCACAGGCCATTATTCCTTTATTTTGCAGAGTGTCTTTGGACTCAGACTTGCAGATAGGCTAGGTCAAGGTATACTGATTTCTGTAGTCTTCTACAGGGAAGAGGACTTTTTGGAAAGAAAAAATGCAGCTATTTCAGAGGCAGGAATTCAGCATGTTTTCTGATATATTTAAGAGTTCAAGAATGCAACAAAACTGGGAAGGGTTTATTTTTCACGGTGTAGGTGATGTTGGATTTTAGTTGAATACTTTTCATGTATTTTTAATAGTTAAAATTCAATATTCACTGAAAGATCAAAGCACAACAGGCCAAATATTACTCTCAGATGTATATGTTTGTCTCATACTTTTCTGGGATCATCTAAAAATTGAGGCATAGCCTTTTGCAAGAGGAACTTTGTAACCCAGTGAAAGCAGAGTACTGCTAGGGGTCACACATAGCTCCCAAAGAGGCCAGAGGAAGGCAGGGGAGAGGAATGGGTCTTAAAGCTGTCTTTCTTTGGTATTTAGTCACTTAGCAGTGCCCTCCATCCACACCCCATTGCACTTATTCCTCACATATTCTGCAGAAGCAGCTCCCCCTCATTCTCTCACTTTTCACTCCCTCTCACCTCCCAGCTTTTTATCTAACAGTTTCAATGTCATAAACAGAATTCTAAATCTACACAGTCCTGGTGGCACCAAGCACGAGGCAGCCTTCTTATCCACCACCCATTTCTTCTGAAGCAACAAGGTCACCTGCCATGCCCACAAAGGCCTGGGCCAGTGCTTAAGTGCACCACATCCCACTGGCCTTCCTGCACACATTCACACCGAGTTCCTTGCAGGGCTCTCCACTTGCAGGGCTAACAGACAGTTTTCCTCTGATGAGAAGCCAGTTTCTCCACAGGGCCCTACATTTGCCACATGTGGGCCACACAGACTCATGCACCACTGGTAAGCTGCTCTAAATTGTTGCTTTGCTGGCATAGGGGTGCTTAACTGCTGAAGGGAGCAAGCCTGACCTTGCAGTCCAGCAATGGGACAAGAAAAGAAAAAGAATTCCAGTTCTCTCTCTTCCAGTATTGAAATACATTTTAACTGCATTGCAAATAACTGTTGGAACATGGCTGATTCCCAGATTTTACTCTCAGCTGTCAGCGCAGGAGTACAGAGTCCTTCAGAGGTTCACTTCCTCTCTCTGCCACAATAATTCTGAATTTCCCCATGCACAGTGCAGAAGCAAGAGCAATTTTCAACACGTTTCTCCCAGACTAACATGATGGCCAAGTCTCTCATGCAGATCTCGATTCACATACCTTCAGGCAGAAAAGAAAATTGAATGTGATTTCTCATATCTTAGGTCACTGTGCTAAACCTGAAGCAGGTATCCTTGCGGTATTTATGGAAAGAATAAATTATACATCTAGAAACTGGAGAGAGTAAAGTTGAAAATGCACAGATTTTGCCTCTCTGATTTTGCTTTGGACTGTAGGTCTCGTTACTCAATCCACTGCTTTTCACTGATTACAAGTGAGGCATCCCTTTGTGTTCCATATCACACAGATGGCCATGCACTCACCCAGGGCTGCAAGTCCCAGTGCCTTGCAGGTGCTGACGTTAGACACGAAAGTCTTATGGCACCTCTATATAATGCTCTTCATGCTCAGATTGGGTCAGCAAATACAAAGTCTCACCCACAGATTTTCAGATCCTGCAACACAAACCCTGAGGCAATTGTGAAGGCAACATTTGGGATTGACATGTGAGCAACGGAACTTAGAAAAAAAACTACTCCAAATGTTGAGCAAACATCTGGCATGGGTGCTTTCAAACCTTCATCTGTACTCTATTTTGCTTGCCAATGCACATCATTAACTTTTAATGTAAAGAGAAAACAAACGTGTTTTTCAGCAGAGTGATTATCTGCTGTATATTTTTTTCATCTCTGAACATGCTAATTATGTTTTCCTCTAAAATACTTTATTAATGTTAGGATTTTAGGCAAATATTTCTGTTATTTAGAGAAGCTCATGAGAAAAGTTTTGTTTTTTTGCCAAGCTTTAAAAGATTTTAGCTTTGTTACACTGTGATATCTGAGTGTCGTGCTGCATAGTCAGCATTCCCAAGTATCCCATGATGTTGCTCTGCACAATAAACCTATCATCCTAGATGTCTGTGCAAAGCAGTGGCAAAACCCATCTCCCATATGGAATCAGTATTTACTGTATTTGCAATAAAAATCATTGAAAGTCCAAAGGAACATGCAGAAAATTGTTGCAATTCAGGAACTGATTCTAAACACTTTGTTTCATCGCTAATATAAGAAATTGATTTTTCTGACCTCATTTTTTGTTCTGATTTCACCATCACTGCACAAGCACACTTTCAGAAGAGATCAAAATTCAGCAGTTTCCAGTTGAAATCAGAAGAAACTTTGCAAGGTTGGTGACATCCTGAATGTACCTCACAGGAGCCAAGTGGGCTGTAATTCTTCCCCAGATCCATTAGCACTGTTCACAGAATCACAAAATCACAGAATCATAGGGGTTGGAAGGGACCTCAAGAGATCATCGATTCCAACGCCCCTGCTAAAGCAGTTATCCTGCAATAGGTCACAGAGGTAGGCATACAGATGGGTCTTGAATATCACCATAGAATGAGACTTCACATCCTCTCTGGGCAGCCTGTTCCAGTGCCCCATCACCCTTACCACAAAATTCTTATGCATGTTTGTATGAAACATTCTACATTCAGGTTTTATGTCATTGCTCTTTGTCCTACTGATACTCATCGCCATTAAGAGCCTGGCCTAATCCATTTCCCTCCCACCTCCTTTTAGATATTTATAAACATTAATCAGATCCCTCCTCAGTCTTCCTCAGGTTGAACAGACCCAGGTTACTCAGGCTTTCCTCATACAGCAGATGTTCCAGATCTTTTATCATCTTGGTGGCTCTCTGCTGGACTCCTTCCAGGAGGTCCCTGACTTTTTCGAAGTGGGGAGCCTAGAACTGGACACAGTATTCTAAATGTGGCCTCACCAGAGCAGAGCAGAGGTGGGGATATCACCTCCCTTGAGCTGCTGGCCATACTCCTTTTAATGCACCGTTGACCTTCTTGGCCACAAGGGCAGAGCAAATTGTGCAATTTTGAAATAGCAAACTCACAATTAAGCTTTTATTTCTGATATTGATGGGTTCTGGAAATTTGCAATGATGGAACAATCTATAAATAAAAACATACTTTTAAATGCTATCTTTATAAAATACTGAATGAGAATTCCAAAATGAAATAAAAAGATGAACTTAGGTCTATAGAAAAGTGAAAAGAAAGAAACATTCGAGTCCTTCATGGTCTCTAAATGTGTCAGATCACGCTTAACATATTTCTGCAGCACAGAGTAGTTTCAAGGGTTAACAAAAAACTTTTCAGTCAGGGCGGGCCTCTAGCATACTAACAAAATTCTTCTTGTACTTGGACTCCAACAAGCCATAAAATATTTAAACACAAAAAGCTATTTCCCCAGTTACATGGTAGCATTGCAGCTTTAAATATTAAAAACAATAGCACTGTAGTATTCAAAGCAAGTACAGGAGTTCACTGGCACCAGACACCTCTTGTCTTCTCTCGCTGGAGTGATAGAAAACATACGTTAATAAAAGCAGACTACTGAGGAATGGACAGTCCTCATATTCCATTCCATTAAGAGTATAGAGAAAAGAAGTATCTTGTTGATTTATCCACTTAGGCATTTATACAGCATGTTCTCAAGAGTATCTGCATTCATGGAGTGAGTAATGCAAGAGGGACCATTTATTGTTATGGGAATAAGGTACGTAATATTAGATAGGCAGGAAAGATCCCCTGTGAGTGAGTATTACCATACATCGAGTAAACAGTGGCAAAGGTAATTTTCCAAATCATGGTGAAAAGGCAGAAAATAAATAATGAAAGCTCATTGTTCTTAGGTCAACAAAAATATGCAAAGAGCTGGGAGTTATAGCTGGAGAGAAATCCATCCATGCAACTGTGATGATGCATTGTGTTAGTAAGATGATCTCTCCAACCCCAATCTAGCACCGCAAACACTGAGAGAAAACAATTTTAAGGCCAAAAGCCAGAATTAAATATCTTGGGATATGGCTATTATGGAGTTTGAGTATCTTCAAAAGCATGCATAGCCACAATGCCATTAGTACAGAACTCCTTCATCTCATCTAACTCAAATTCTAGTCTCCATACTACCTTCCTGTTAGTTCTGCATTTAGTTTAGCAGTTAACCCAGTACTACAATCTCTGTATCATCTTGAAGACCCTGTCCATCCCAATTCTTGTCTTTTTTTATTTCCTTGATATCAGCTTTTCTCTCATTTCTTTTCCCATACCCGCTTCCCTTCAATCTCCCCTCACAGACTACATCACAAGTGCATCCTGAAACAAATCAGTGCAAACAAAGAAGCAAAGTTTGACCCTACAGTAGGGCACTGTAAAACGATCCTGTCTCTCTGTACTGTCACAGAGCTGTTCCTACCACTGCTCATCACCATCTGTATAGTTACAGCAGCTCCAAAAACAGAGGTTCACTGTAGCAGCAGCATTCAGGAATACTTATGCTTAAGGATGCTTAAGGCTTTTCATTACAATACTTGATAAAGAGGTACTATCTAATGTAGATGTCAGGGATAACATGTAAAATCAGCAAAAAGTTTCCAGTGCTTAAGGAAAAAATAAAACAGAAACTGAACCTGACCTCTTCCTTCCAGCTTTGCCTGGAACAGGTCTTGCGTATCGATTAATCTACATAATCACCTCGGTGACGCTTCCATACTTTCCTAGTAGAGGAACAAAAGTACAGCATGCACCTATCTGTAACACTGAAAGATATGAGAGCACAGTCAGTTTGGGAATATTGTTAGCTAGGCCTCATTAATAAAATAAGGCTAATGATTTATTCATGTCCAGGACAGTAAGAGGACAATGTAGGGCAGTTACATTAACGGTAAGTAGATGCTTTGGGGGAAAAATGTGAACACTAATGGAAATTGGTTCTGTCTGTTGCAGTGTTTTGTATAAAACAGCGTGGGTGATTTTTCTGACCAAATCAGTACATGAGGGACGCAGAATTCCCTATTCTACATGTTAAAATAGAAACTAGGAAATTATTCAGATTAATATAAGAATATATTATCACTTCAGTGCTTCAGTAACTCTCAATCTCTTTTCCCCACATGCAATCTTTTATTCCATCTTTTCACTCTCCTTTTCCAAAAGCCTCGAACTTACTACTGTAATTATGAATGCAGACATTTTTGCAGTGAAAATAACACTCTAAGGATGATCTGTGAAGACACTATTTGAAACAGTTACTGTTTAAAGCTGTGTATATACTGTATGCTCTTACAAATGATGCTGTAATGTTTTTGAACTAATGCTAGAAATCTTCTACTGTATTCTGGATTTTCTTTTGCTCAAAAATAAGAGTATGTGAGCCATGCTTTTCTCCCCCAAGAACCTCTGTGTCAGTCCTCAGGCAAAGTTACCTTCAGGGTTATTTGGTATCTGAATAGTTTCTGCTGGTGAGATCCAGCAGTATCAGAGTCCTGTCTTGAAGTAAGGTTGCCCAGGTGTGGAGCAAATCCTTTGGGTTTCATGGCTGTTCCAGAACCAGCTGAGAGCCACACCAGAAGCCCCAATTTTTTTTGGCTTTTTTCTTGTACCAGGCATATTGCAGACAGCTGAACTACATATAATCCTACTGATAAAAAATGGTTATTTTTCCTTCATATATCAGTCCTTCATTGCTAGTATTTGACTTTGTCTATACCAGTGAATCAAACAGGAGAGCAGAAACTCACAAGCAGCTGGATCCTTGCCTTAGTGCTGCTGTGTCCACATGCCTGAGCTCTGTTTTCCCTAAAACAAGAGGGCCTCTTTCATCACGCCTGCTGGACTTAGTCCTTGGCCTCCGTTATAGCCCTAAGATGTGGCCGAGCATTGTCTGAGAGAGGGATATTTGGCAAGAAAGGTGCTAAGTGTTTAACAGTACAAGGATAGCACGGCAGGGCTCTAGTATAGCGCTTGTCATGCCTAGCTTACTAGCACAGATGTAGTGTTTGATACTTGCTATCTCCCTTCTTCTGTAAGACAGCATTTCAAGGGAATTACAAACTTCTGATGATGCTGTGAATGCCACAGTTCCCAGATCACTTTCAGCACATGAATCACTCCTAAAGGCAAACAATACCTACCAGGACTAACTAATTGTATCCCAAATTTAACCGAAAGTTGAGGAACCAATTGAGATTTTCCTGCGTTCTATCAGCAGATGAGTATTAAACACACTGCTCAAGTGGAGGAGAGCAGTTATGGTGGAAAGCCAAAAGGAAAGGCAGTCAACATCTCTCTGTGAAGCAGATAACATCAAACCTCTGCATTACTTACAAGCTGAATGGCTCATCCTCATGACCAAACATGAGCAGAATGAGAGCCACACAAACCAACAGATGAACCATGCTGTTGCCAAAGCTATCAGTGAGAAACAGCAAAGGAAAGGTAGGGTGAGCAGTGCAAAGGCAGCAAATACAAGATGCAAGCTGAGTGGGCCTAAGGTCACGTGATCTGCCTTCTCTAGGAGAATCTGATTTTCCCATCAATTTTTTCCTCTATATTTTCTTGTTTTTAATGAAATGTCGTTCATAACTGCTTGATGCACAGGTTTAATTCTCTTAAAAAACATATCAAATCAAAACAAAAAACTTTTCTGAAGCAGTTACAGCTCTTGTTTCCTCTCTTTGAGACTGTCTCAAAACTGTGCTGAAAAACTGCTGAGTGACATAGGGTGAAAAAGGCAAGCAAATAGAAATGCACAATAGAATAACTGTCAGTTTCAGAAAAATCGATGCTTTTTTGTTTGGTTGTTTGTTTGGTTGGTTGGTTGTGGTGGTGGGGGAAGGAGTCTGTTCCTTTTTGAATGAATACTTTCTACGAGGAGGAAAGCAGAAGGTCAAAGCACATTTTTTGACCAATTTCAGTGCTTTGTAATAGGATCAAGGAACTTTCAAAGTAGTTTAAACCTTTCTTTAAAGATTCATATTTCCCTGCAAGGTTTGATAACATAACCAACAAACTTTAGATACAAAATCTGTTTCACAGTATTACTGCACTCTGTACATCCAGTTTTGGGTTAATCCTATTGCTAATTACTGTTACTGTTCAAGCTATAAAAGTAGATTTTCCCTTTTAAACAAACACTCTGCCTCTGATCTAATCCCTGATTTATATACCTATAAATCAGTGATGGATTGAGTCTCAGTTGAACTGGAGAAGTGGGAGAGCTGTGTGCAGAGCCAGGCAGGCAGCAGAGGGAAGGAAAAAAAAAAGAAAAAAAGTCAAATTGCTCTTTTGTCTCCATCATAAATCTGTCCTGTAAATTCTTGCATCAAAGTCTCAGGAAGCTGCACTGGTCAGAATCTAGACTTGAGTCTAGCAAATCATCCAATATTGCCCAGGTTGAGTGAATGCTCAACAGGCTCTTGAACTACCTATATTTCACCTCCTGGACAGTTTAATACTACTTCTTTTTTAAACTCAGACCGAGCTACAAGGCACAAAGATCTGAATTGTACTCTGCTCCATCTTCTGTCTGTTGCAAAGCACAGGAATGGCACTGCTCTCCACTCTGGTGACTCTTTCCAAAGGGCTTTTTGGCCCCATTTACTCACTCTCAATCTTCCTATCAAAGATATCTGATTTCCTATAGAATGTTTTGGCTGATCTGCTACTCCAGAGCTTCCCCGGGCACTCTGTAATGGATCAGAAACTCTGCCATGTGCAGGGGCTATATATCTTTGTATATCATATGCTGGGGCACTTAGTTCCTGGTGGGTACGTCTCAGTGCTGTTTCCTTCAGAAGGCTTCTGCTCATTATTACTACCAGGGAGAAAAACTGATCTTGTTTCTCAGTGTTGCGCCGATGTTAATGCTTCAGAATGTTCTTTTTCTCCAGCAAATACAGCAAGTCCTACTTGACAAATGCTTTTTTTATTTATTTTTTTTTCCCATCATTCTCTACCTCTTTATGGATTTCTGGGCAGCATCAGTCAGTGGTTCACTGCCACTGAACAAGTCTAGGTCATCCCATCACTTGACCTTCCAGCCATTAGTATATGTTGCCTGCGTAGTTCTCCATGATGCATTAACTTCATAGCTTGTTTTCTACAACGTAGTTTAATTTCTATATCCAGAAACCAAAAACAGGTTACTCTTAACGAGTAAACACAGATTTCCACTTGTAAATTTAGAAGACTACAATGTCAGAAAATTTGTACCTGGGCAGAAAAGTGATACCAAGGTTTTTAAATTATTCTTTCTATAATATTGAAGGAATTCATATGAACTTGGGAGCATAGTCATCGCAGGATGGTTGCATTTTGGGAGTGGTGTAAATCTCAAGTCTCTGTCTCATGCATTTTTTCTATAGTTTTTAAAACTGCTGCAACCACTTGTGGACATGTAGAAGTTTATTACAAATAAAAGCCCTTTAAAAATAGCCGGAGTGCTTTAAATGCAGCAATTAAGTACCCATGTTATATAAAACACACCCATATTCATAATTATTTCAACCACAAAGTAGTTTCTGCAATTTCCTTGGAAGCAAAACAAGATACTTAATTTCACAACCAGTCTGTTGCTGTTACTTTTCATTGAGTTTGAGGAACTAACTCAATGAATAATCTTTGTTAACAGCTCTCTTCATCATGATTTAAAAAAAAAAAAAAAAAAAGAAATATGTTCATGTTGTGTGATATAAGACAATTTAAGTAAGGACACAGCTCCATCATTTGAATATGCTTACAAAGCAAAGTATGTGAACTTACTGCAGAGGAAAGCAAAGAGATAGAAACATAGGAAATCTGAAGGTTCAAGAATCAATTTCGAAATCATCAAAACTGTGCTGTACATATCTGTTCAAGTAGACACATAGCACAGTGGGAGTCTCCCTCCCTCCTGCTCCCTGTCTTAAGGATGACAAACCAATTAAAGTCAGAGCTGAATTTCATAGAATCACAGAATCATAGAATGGTTTGGGTTGGAAAGGGTCTTTAAAAATTGCCCTGTGGAGTGGACATCCATAGATTCTCTGGGCAGTCTCTTCACAGTGAAGAATTTCTTCCACCTACGTAATCCAAATCTGCCCTCTTTCATTTCAAACTGTTCCCTCTTATCCTATCGCTACACTCCTTGATAAAAAGCCTCTCTTCCCTGTAGGAACCTTTCAAGTACAGGAAGCCTGATATAAGATCTCCCCACAACTGGCCAAACCATGCCAATTTGTAATAGTATTGTATTAATAAAGATATTAAACAGTACTGGTCCTAATATGGACCTCTGATGAACGTCAATCTTCACTGGTCTCTGCTTAAACATAAAGACATTGATCACAGCTCTGGAAGTAACCATCCAGCCCAGCCCTTATCAACTGAACAGTCCACCCTTCAAATCCATATGTCCCCACTTTAGAGATAGGGATGTTGTTTGGGGCCATATAAAAGGCCTTACAGAAGTCCAGGTAGATGGTATCAGTTGCTTTTCTACTGATACAGTCGCATCCTGTTCCAGGGCCTTACCACCCTCTGAGTGAAGAATTTCCTCCTGCTACCTAATCTAAATCTCTCCTCTTTTAGTTTGAAACCTTTTCGCTTGCCCTGTCACTATCTGTGCCTGTAAAAAGCTGGTCTCCCTCTTGTTTATAAGCTTCCTTTAAGTATTGGAAGGCCTCTTCTCCAGACTGAACATGCCCATTTCCATCAACCTTTCATCTGATACATGTTTCTATACAAAGTTCAGTGACTGTGATCAATTATCAGCCCACCTTGTCAGCTAGTTATCTGCAAATACAGACATTAAGAGGTATTTCTTTGTGATAGACAGGGAAAAGGACAAATTTCCTTTTACTGCGTTGGGACATAGCATGTCTGTGTTGGGTCCCCTTCCACATTCTGTAAGATCAGGAGGGAGGGATATATTGAATTGTTCTGTACAGATCTGTCTATTTCACATTGCATTAGAGCTGTCTGTGTTAGAGACTACACTAACTCTAACCCAGTGTTGTAGACTTTCTGCTATTCTCATGCAATATGTGGAGATACTGATTTAAGCTCAAGGGCCCTTCCTGCAGTGTAAATAGACATGCCACAGTACATCAATTTTATTTATGTAAAATTAAACAAATTTCTGCTTTTCGGCTAAGTGGTAATGACTTTCAGCCAAAATCAAATTCTTACCTCTGAGTTACATAAACTTCTTAAGAAGAACATTTATAATACAAATACTAATAGACATGCAGCTTCTGTGTGGTGGTGCTCCCAGGTAATGCTAGCAGAGATCAGCTAAACATCACAAGAATGACAAAATAATGTTCAGTGGTGGATATGAGCTTCTTTACAAAGCTGTGTGAGGAGACACCAGGCAGAAGGCTGAAGCTGAAGACATTTATTTTTAGGCTTTGGGTTTTTAAGGAGAGCAAAGGAACCAAGAGGGGAAAACAGTGTCAACAGTTCACACAGACTCTCTTTTCATGTTTGGAGAAGCCGAGCTATTCTGAAACTATAACTAAGATGGGATTTAAGGGTAGACACAATAAAGGCAGTCACAATCTATACCTGTAACAAGGAAGGTCACTTCCAGGAGGTTTTGATGTAGTGAAACTTGAAAAATATATTCATTTTTGCCCAAAGGCAGAGGCTGGGATGGCAGCTTGGGGACCACAACAGTAATTGCTCCTAAGAGGAAAAAGAAAATGTTCCATAAAGTTTCAATTGCCTCTAAAGAAGAGAAACATTTGAAGGACTCTTCAGTGCTGTTCCAAGTTCAGCGGAATGAAACCTCTCACGTAGGGCTGCTTTCATCCATAGGTATTGCCGCAGTCAACACAAATTGCTGGAGAGGGGAATAGGTCAGGGGTGGAGGGAGGTGTAATTATGACAGCAGAGTGAAGCTGAAATAAACAGAACTTAAAAAAACAGAAAATGCTTTTTTTTATTATTTTTTTGAGGAACACAGAGCAACTTTAAATACAAAAAAATAAAAAAAAAAAACAGAGGAAGAAGTGGCAAAGAGGCAGAATATTTTTTTCTAGGAGGTTGGTCTTTATCTGCTATTTTGCTGCATTGTTGATTAATGTAATTGAAGTATATATAACTGCAGCAGAAAAGGAAATAAGACTTCTACAGGGACCCATTAATTTCTTAAGGATAAAGTGTTTGAAGGTTCAAAGGCTTTGTTAAAGCTTATTTTAAATTTAAAATTTCCATTGCCAAGGGATTGATTACCATTCTTGCTTTAGCTTTGTCAAACAATAAGTTGATCCTAATCCTTTCAAAGTTTTATGGTGATGTCCTTAATATATTAAGTTAATTGTAAAAAAGAGGGGACTGTCTTCTATACTCAAGGACAGTTATTTCAAAATGAGGTCTACAAATGTTCTGTCAAATGTTGAAAACCTCGAAAACCACAATACTTGTGTCCACTATTACAAGTCAAAGCATTTTGAGGACTTGTACATATTTTTGAATGGTTCTTCTCTTTGGGAAAACTACATACCTTCATATATGTCAATGTTTTGGGGTATGTGCAGTACTGGATAATAATGTAATTTCATGTCATTTCAAAGAAATTACATCATCCTGGAAAAAGTTCTTGTGGCAGGCTGGGGCTCCTGCTTTTCTGCTAAACTCTGTTTTTTTAATGTGACCTCATCACCCTGACTCATTATTCTCTCCTCTAACTGACATCTGGGTTTATATGTGTCCTGGAGCAGGAGCAGACTTCTACAGTGACTACTACAGTGGGACTCTCAGATTCAGTTGCAGTTATATGATATAGCTCTAAATAAAGCAGTACTTTATTTTTCTTATTTTCAGAATAAACTATCAAACTGGATCAATTCATACATGTATTCACACTTAAAAGATTTCCTCACAAAAATGCACTCAACTTGGTTTTGGTATTCAGAATTTCGATGTTTCAAAGAAAGTCAGAGAGTTGCTCTAAAATACAGGGAATGTTTTTAAATTTCAGGTCACAGATCATCTCTCATGAAAAAGGCAATGCTTCATTAAAAAGCAACTTGTCAAAAATGAAATGATTTGTTACTTGAGTTGTTGTAGTAATTGATGGCCTCAACAGTATTTCCAAGTTGAATCAAAATGGTGGCACCTCACTCAGTAGAACTACAGCTCACTCTACCATGTCATGAACATATGGGGCCCCAGTTACATTTTCAATCTGAAGAAAATATTGCTGTTTACTGTTAATTTTTTACTCTCAGAATGTTCTAAAATTGAGCTGCTATTAAAGATTGTGAGATGAGATTGGCCTGAGCTGCAAAATGTGTTTCTGCACTCCAATTTTGGATGGATATCATGTGTCCTGGCTCCCTTATCTGACATGAGTGAATTGGTTTTTCAAAGCAGGAAGAGATGAGGAGAGCAAGGGAGCCAATAACATAAAATGTTGACAGTTCTGGAGATTTTATTAGGAGTCTTAAAATGTTTGATATTTTCTTAAAGCTTCATCTATGGAAAGAAACTATTAATGGCAGCCTAAGGTCCCATTTTAGGAAAAAAATGTGGGCTTCATGATTGCAATCACTGTCATGACTCTGAAAACTCAAGCACAGAAGGCAAATAAATAACATCAAAATATGTCATTTTGAAACAACAAGATTTTAAAGCTTTCACCTCAGTTCAGATGAATGGTTCTTGCTCTCTTTGGTGCCAGTGATTGTAGCATCTGTCAAGGCAGAGCAGTACTGTGGATTGGAGATGGAGAGAGAAGTGGGAGAGGTCTACACTACTTTGATATTGCTGTTTCCTGGCTGAAGAGTATTTCAATATTTTGGGTTTTCTTTATAGCAGTAAGAGCTAGAAACTATTTAAAGCACCAAAAGTTCAGTGCCAGAGGAAGGCAACAAGCCTGCATGTATTCCCTGGGAAGTCTTCCTGTCAGCTGGAGGTGAAGGAGACAGGGTAAGTCTTTTAAGATGCAGTAAATAGGCAAAGTCACTGTTTACAGTCAAAAGCTGCTTTTTAAGATTTCATGAGTTGTTTATTTAAAGACAAGCAAACAAATTCAGGTCACCTCTTTATCCTGCTTAATTTAGGAAGGCAACTCTTCAAGCAAATTTTCTTCCTGCTGGAATCACCATCCTCTTGTGCACTGAATCAGGAAGAATGAGAAAGTGCGAAAGCCCAGACTTGGTTCATCTGAATTTTAGATTAATCTGTTGTGGCAGGGTATCCCACGGTGCTTCCCAACACCCCACACCAGCAAGACAGACATCTCATTTTAAAATTATTCTTTTCACCTACAGAAAAAAATTAAAAGCTCATCACAGTTTGCGTGTTGTGTGCAAGTTCTCTCTTTTTTTCTCTCAACATTGATGACCAAGTATTGTCAAGCTTACTCACACAAATTATAGCCAGTCTCCAAAGCACAGCCCCCATCTTGCTAAGGAGCAATGATTGTGATGAATTACTCATCTCCCCTGTTAGCTTGTATAATGTAGATGATCTGCATATGTTGCTAGGTCCACAGTGAAAAAATTACATTACCCAGAAGCAAGAGAAGTACCTCCTTGATGTAAGCAGCTTATGGTGTAAACTGAGCGCGTACACACACCACAAGCCTAGCAACAGGCTGAAAGGAAATTTGAGAGGGGAGTAGCAAGAGGAAATCTTGTTTCTGGAAAGCCTGCTTCACAAACAGAGCAAACAACGTATTTCTCTAATTCCTCATAAGTCCTCTAGGTTAACTCTGATGCTGACAAGGCTGTGAGTGAAATAAGTGAACAAGAACACATGAAAAAAGTGTTGGTATCTGGAATTTCAAGGGTACAAAACCTGTGGGTTTTCGGCCAGGTGCAATTCATTGTTAAAACACCTCTTCTTACTCTCTTAGCTAAATTAGGCAGAAACAGTCTCATCCTACCGCTGATTTGGTGAATCAGTACGACTGCAGGAGCTCAAGTGCCTTTCTGCTTTGTCTCAGACCTCCAAAATAATGTTTATAAGTTAAATACTTCCAGAGCCTGAGTTCGTCTGTCTCCTTCCTGGAGGCCAGGGAGAGCAGGCAGGGACAACAGGGGACAAGCAGGTGGGGTATAACCATCATGTGAACATACATATGCACAGCAGTGTAGCTGCAGCTACACGTGAAGTTACTCTGATGCTTGTCACTCTCTGCTAAATAGTGTATTCTGCCTGTAATTAACAGCAAGAGCTGCATGATCTCTGTGTAGCAGCACCTACAGATCAATGTTTGCTCTAGGTTTGACTGTGTCCAGAGACAGGGCAGAAATGCGGGGGAGTGATGGGAGGAAACCTTCCACTCCTTACGTCTGCTTGTGCATGCTGTGGATCTGAATGTATCTGGAAAAAATCTTTGCAATATAGCACATGGGGAAAGTGGCTCTATGAAATTGGGCCAGTGGGAAGCTATTGGAGATGAGAGAAGATGGAGACCTAAGAGCAGATGGGAAAGCACCATCATCTCCTATGTCAAAGCGCAGGAATGTATGGTTAACTTAAACATTACACAGATTTGTTTCCATGTAAATAATGAAGTAATAGAAGAACTTGGAATTATTGTCCAAATAACTGAATAATGAATAAAGTACATAATAATATTCAGAAAAAGTCTTAAATACCAAAGTGAATACCCGTGCTCACTTCTGTTCATGGTTGTTTTCCACAACCTGAACTTCAGAGTAACTCACTCTTTCAGGTTTCTGCAGCTGATGGATGCAGTTTTAACAGCTGTTTGCAACAGCAAGTGATATGTGAAAATATCTGTATTTCTTCTCTATTTTAGTGCAAAGTTTGCTTCTACAGCCTGAATTTCTTCATCTGGTGCTAAAAACAGAAAGGGACAACTCACAATTAAATTCTGCTGGCTTGACAGCATAAGAAGAAATCTCTGATGATGTCTTCAGTCACTCCATCCACACCTACAAGTGTATCTGTCCGCTCTTCTTCCATTGTTAGTGCACTTAACCAGACCGTGGGCAGCCAAGATGCAGGTTCTCTTCTGAACAAATTTAAACTTACTCTGCAATAGATTTATATTAGATAGCCATCAAAGTGGAACTGGAATCCAAGCCTCCAAAAACCAAGACCTAACTGTTAAGCACTGTGGACTTTCTAAACATGTACTTGTATTGTGGTCAAATGCAAAGTATCCCTCCTCACAGAGTGTCAGCAGGAGAAATGGATAGTGCAGCCTTGGTGACATACATGTTAGGATACAAACAAAAGAAGAATCCAAAACTCAGGTCTTCCAACTCTCCACAAGCCACTGAATGGTTAGATTAGGTGCCCGGTGTGGTATCTAATCCCATTGTGGATGTAGTCCTTTAAGGTAGTTCTTACGTATTGGTGTTTTATAAGTCTGCTAAAACAGCACCAGCTGTGATCTATACTAGTCTCAGCATTTTAATGACTTTTGGCTAAACCTTCATAGCTAATAGCTAAATTGCCAAATGCTCCATAAAACAAATATGCAAACAATTTGCTAGTTAATCATCTATCATAAGTGGATGTACGCAGCTGCTGAAATATATAATTGCTGTTTCATCAGAGTTGGTACGTTATTTACATAATTCCCTTCCTGATTTTAACATAGTTTTTTTTTTTTCTGAGAAACACAGAAAGCAAGAAATGCTAACATAATGTCTCATTAAATGCAGCATGTTAAAGAGACAGTTCTGGTCACAGCTGGTGGATAACAATAGCGATTTCCTTTGAAGTATTTTAAAAAATAATTGAAAGTTGTATATCTGCATATTTATGTATATTCATATACATGCGTGCATTGTTATAGAGTTATACAAAATATTTGTATGTAGAATAGGCGTATGAATATGTGTGTTAACATATTCAAATTAAGATATGTTAAAAATGAAGAAAATAGGTCTTTTATGCAAGTAAGAAAGATAAAACACGAGCAATAAAATATAAATCAGCATTTTTTCTTTGATTCTGTGCAGTATTTTTGATTAAAGAGAATATCAGCTGAAGATGGAATCCAAGCCATGCAAATTAATATGTTTTCAGGAAAAGCAGATTAAGTCTGAGTTCATTTTGTTTGGTTCTGTTTTCAGGGAAAAAAAAAAAAAAAAGAAGGAAAAGAAGAAACAATTAAAAATGGAATAACAAACCTTGCTAATGTATTCTAAGTTAAAGCGTTAAGAAAAAGTGATGGACAGATTTCTGATTTTGTGTCTTTTTTTCTTTATCAGGCTCTGGAAGAGCTGATGAAATTACTCAACATCTAAAAAACTTTAATGCTTGAATGAAAGCTACTACAATTGTAGAAAGAGCACTAGTAATAAGAGAACTTGCCATACCTTGATCTGTTTTTTTATCTGAATGCAGGCCCACACACAGTGATTGGATATTAACAGCAATTGTCTCCCAGAAGCTGGTTATACAGAGTTAGAAAACATAGCACATGGTTTCTAAGGCCTTGTTTTTTTGTTTGTTTGTAAGTTTGGTGTGTCTGCATTTGCTTTCTTTTCATGCTATGCTTTCCAGATGAGGTCTGAGGGCCAGGAACGGGATCTGTAAGAAGACTCTTCATTACTCTGGGTACGACATTCATGCCTTTGGGAAAATATTTAAGTGCTTTCCATCGTAAATTGCTCAATAAAGATTGACATGGTAAGTTCCATCTTTTGTGTCGGTCTAGACTTTGGGAATAATTATAGGGAATAAGTTTACATGCCTCTATTTTGTCTCTTCACCAGAGTTTCTTCCTGATTAATCTCCCTCTGCAATAAAAAATATATATATATATATATATAAAATCTATTAAGTATGCTTCAGAAAAATGCAAAAAGACTGGAAAATGTGTTTTATTTTATTTTACCAAACAGTAGAGCCAATAACAATGTGCTTTATTAGTTCCCTTACAAAAAATTTTTGATCTTCAACAGAAAAAGCTGTCTTTCAAATGGGAGGCAAGAGCACTTTGCAGTTCTCAACTGCTCTTTGTCTCTTAGGTGGAAAATCTAAGTTCAGCTGAAGCTACTTTCTGTACATTTAGCAAAGCTAGATGGATATTATCAAAATTTCACTGGCCTTCAGTCATTATATCCTGAGCTGAATTCAAAGAAGTGATTGAATAGGAGGTAAATGGTTCTGCCCTGATATTTTCTTATACCTAATTATAACATTCTGATCTCTAAATTATGTGCTTATAAAGTCAAGCATTCGACATGAAGAAAACAATGCCAAATTTTGCTCCATTTGACTTTAATCTGACCTCTGAAAGTATTCCCCATGACAGTCTTCAGCACTGTGATTCTTCCTTTCTCTTTCTTCCTTTTAGCTCCACAGCTGTGCTTACTTTCTGCTGTTCTTGTTTCAGGTCTCAAGAATCAATATTCCTGAAAATCTGATGATGTTTTTGCCACCTCTCTTTGTTGATCTCACCAAAACCTCATGTCTCCCAACAGAATGTGGAGATCATTTTTCATGACAGTTAATATTATGAAATAATTTTATGTATGGAAAAGCAGTTTCCTATGACTTCTATTGTAATAGAAAGCATTTGTGATTCATGCCAGTACTGAGGTGGAATATGAGAGCAACAGACTAAAGCCATCCTCCAGCCCCTTACGTAACCCAGGTCATATTTTCCATGTGTGGATGAAGCAGTACATTCACAACATTTGATGTTTTAAATAATGCCCATTCTCTGCTCCGAATGAGAGGCAGGGTGGCCAGAGAAAAATAAGCATGTAGTCACTTCTTTTGAAGTCATATCCTACTACATGGGTACAACATGGCCAAAGGCAGATGCATTTCACAACCTGTGTATGGTATTTCCCTTCTCTTTGGTGCTTGACTATGCAATGTTAATGTTCTTTTAGCAGTAGTCTAATTTCTTCAGTTTTCCGTTTTAAATAATGCAAAGCTGAAAACGGCCAAGTCATTGTCATGAGAACAGTCTTTCCTGACTATCTCAGGAGGGATAAAAGCTCTGGGTCTCTGGCAGTGGGTGACTTGATGCAATCGATGGCAATAGCGAACTGTTTGAGCCATCCCCTGAAAGGACTACCATGCTGGTTTTATCAGTGGTTTCACAGGTATTTGCTGATAGCAGGCTGTTGAGGCTCCGGTCTCAGGTTCTGTGCTGGGAAAAGTGTCTTACAGACTAGTGCTCCCCTTTCATCCTTCCCCCCTACTTATCTATGGCACCTTTGCCGCCGTCTCCTGCCACTTGTCTTCTTCCTCTTCTGCTTCTCATTAGCCAGAAGTGATAGAGCCAGCAGCTGGAGTTATGGGAAGGACTTCTTTATCCAGTGTGCTCTCACATGCTGGGGCTTTAAAGTTGCAGAGCTGGCAGTCAGAGCAGTTTGCACTGCTGAACTCCCCAGCTCCCATCAGAAATAGCTCCTCCTGGGCCCATATGGGAACACCAAGTTGATTTGTTTACCTCACACCTTATTCTTGGGGCCAAGAGAATTACTTTTGCTAGAAGCTTCTCCTAGAAAATCACAGAGCCAGGCATCCGGCATGATTTCCTTCAATGCTCAGAGATTATTAGAAAGTATCTTAAGCAGCTGCAACTCAGATCTTCTGTCATCTGCAACAAAAAGTTTGAGAGTGATTGCATACCTCTTCTGACCTGTCCAAGCTACCAGGAATGGAGTGATGGAATACTCAAATACTACAAAGCAAGTCCTCAATATGCTTTCATGGATGTGATTTAAGGGTCCTGCAGACAATGCGTTTTAATTTTTATTTTCCTTCTTCAGACTATTTGTTCCCTTTCAGTTTGTTAAGCAGTGCTGTGGACTTGAACAATATAGTCCTACCTCATTTATTTTTTTCTTAAGCCAGTGGGTCAAACTTTGTCCTTTAATGCACTAACCACCAAGTCTCACTAATGTCAGCTTTCCTTCAGAGGATGAAATAATATGATTTAGTTCCAGAAAGCAGACCTCAAAGTCAGAGGCTTTATAAGCATGCCTCTTAGACCCAAGGCTTTAGCAGGTGGATTCTAAGGATTTTATTATGAGGAGCTTGACATGGAGTGGAAACTCTGAGCCATGAGGACTTGGCCTTTCTCTCAGCCAGATGCTGAGCTACAGGTCCTCTGACTTTGTTCCAGCTGATATTGATGGCTGCTCACCTGTTACCAAACAGGCTATAAACTTTGCAGCAAATAAATTTTACAGTAAGTATTATTTTTTTTTTCTAGAATTAAATCATGAGTGAGGTATATAATAATAAGAAAACCATATTCAGGATACAAAAAAAAAAAAAATAACATACCTATGGGGTATTCAAGTGTTTATATAGGGTAATGAGTGAAATGTCCACTTAATAGCCCAAACCATTCACCATACTGCATTTTTGCACACTAGACTGTCAACTAAATGAATAAAAATATATTTTAAAAGACAAATGTAGTAGGCTACTGCCCGTTTATGCACTCTAGAAACTATAAGATATATACCTGATAGTTTACGTAGGCTGATTTTACATGAAATGTCCTTAAGAACAACAAAGCAGTTGTTTATTACTGCATATTCTTGTGTTAATAAAAATAACACTCTGCAAAAAGTGAAAAATAAGTCCTAATACTTATTAGTACCATGGCCACATATAATAGTCAATGGGAATCTTAGGAGTCCTAATTGTGGTTAATACTAAAAGATTTCAATTTCCTCTCTCCCAGATTTGTTTATTTTTGTTGTTTTACATAAAGTCTGAGTTTGATGGACCAGCCTCACCCACCTCACACTCCTGCACTAGGTTGGTGGAGGTTGGAATGGCCTTGACCTCCTGTGAAGACTCCCTACCACACCTTGGAGCAGCAGCACTGCAGAGTGCTCCTTCCATACTCTGTCAGCCTCCCCAGACAGAAATGACCTGGAGGCTACACCACAAGGGGATACAGGACAGGACCAAACTAGGTGAACTTTACTATCATGTGTGGGACTTCCTGCTCCCTTTCGCATTGGATCAAGTCCTCATCCTTTCTACTACTCATAACTCCAGGCCTGCTCTCACGTGTTTTAGCAAATTCTAAACCCCTGTATGAAAAATGATAGTGCTGATTACTGGATCACTCAGTCACAAACTTGCATTTAAAGATCATAGCCTCTTTGATTTAATGTTCTGGAACTCAGTACCACTAGGCTACAGTCACAGCCCTGTGCTATAGCTCATGACTGGAGCCATGCAGATATCTGTCTGGACTCCTCCATCTCAAAGAGAATAGGAGGGATCAAGGTGCCTCATGGAGGAATAAAGATGCATGCAAAGCCGCTGCTATAACAGCTGTTGAGCAACGTTATGTTGTATTGTAAGCTTCTTACACATTATGAAGTGCATTTGAGATGCAGGTCTGTGGACACCAACACACATTTGTTGTCAGGGATCCAGAGGCAGCCTGTATGCTTTCTTATCCTATCACAGATTCACATCAAACATTTCTACTTTATATTTGTTACTACTGCAATAATTTAGAAGTTCTGAAGGAAAAGTCACCTCAGTGTTTTCCTTTTCTTTATTTTTTTATCCTGACTGATTCCCAGTCTGCCTTCCTTTAACAGTGCCCTTCCTTGCAGGCGTTATTTTTTTCAGAATGACAACCTTAGAGCTCTACAGAACTGTCAGAAAGTACTGTGAAAACTTAGTACAATCTTCCTTCATCTGCCTCCTTGTGCAACCAGTGCCTAACTTAAAGTTACAGGCTTCAGAAGATATTACAATGAACATCTACTGCTGTTGTTGAAGAGGGCTGGGAGAATATTTTCTGTGCTATTTTACCACAGTGTTGTTCTGTGAAGGTCTTCTCATATCTCAGCATTTTACTAGTAACAACTCATAGAGTTTCAGCAGTGAACACTTTCGGGGGAATATTTCCCTATAATATTCCTGAACGTGAGTGAAAAATATACTGGTACAGAACTGCCAACAAGGCAAGAGAAATGGGACATTATCAACACTTACCATTCCTAACAATAATGGAAAAATATTACTCATTTTATGGAAGACATTGTATATATGCACAACAGCTAGGAAGTGCAATTTAAGTGCAATTTAATTATATTTTTAGCATATGATTTATTCTTTACTCTGACACAGACCATCATTTTCTGTGTCTGATGTGATTCTTCTCCACAGAAGACTACTACAGCTTATAACTTCATTTGACTTTTTAAATCACTGTGTTCCATGCTTCTTAGATGCTCACATTGCTGATGTGTTTTCCATTGTAATTAAAACAGTCTCCCTCATCATTTTCCCTTGGGTTTGTGTCACATTACCTTGGGTTCCTGAATGTCCAGAGCTGCAGTCTTCAGTGATCTGAAAACGACAGGACACGATAGTCCAAGACAGCAGTGGCTACTTATCCACTACTCAGACACTGTAGAAAAGAAAGTAATTAGCAGAAGAGAAAAATGAAAATAAATACCTACCATCACCTTGTCCAGGTTTTGAAAAGAGATTTTTAGGATAGCAACTTCAAACAGAGGCAGGGAAACACTTCACCTCTTCTTCCACAGAAACCCAAAAAATAACAACCACCATTTTGTACTGTCTTCATTTTCCATAGCCCACACCCCTTCACCTTGACAGGCAGGACCCACGTCAACATTGTGTCACACCTGAGAGGAAGAGAAGAAGAGAATAAATCTTTGGAGAACCTTTGCCTATGTCAGAGCAGAAGGAATCCTGATTGAGAAGTAGGCAGACATGGAACTACTAATTAAAGGCAATGTTCTTTGTGTGGGCTAAGCAACCTGGGCCTCAGCAAGGTCCACTGAAAGTACAGACAGGTTCAGAGAGGATAAATGTATCTTTCTGTTGATCAGGGGCAGGCAGAATCCTCAGTCTGAAAACATGCCAAATTGTGTAATCATTATCAGTTAAAACCTTGAAGGCACTGGGAGCTGTGGTGGCACTTGAGTTCTCACCACAACTGTCCCAGGAATACCAATGTCGGTGGCCAACCCTCATCCACTGGATCCCCTCCATCATTCACCTGCCTGCATGCCAGCCTGTATGTTACTGGCAAACTGGCCTGGCCAGAGGTTCCTAGCAGTAGGCTGCAAGCTGCAGGACTGTGTACGTCTGCATGCTTTCGGAAAGCAGGCACTCTACAGGAGCTGTCCTGCTTCCAAGATTTCACTTTATTACTGTTGTTTACATTCTTGTGCAGATAGTGTTTACATGAGTGCAGAAAAAAGTAATGAAGACTGGTTTTGTTAAAATCATACACCCACAGAGTGAGGAGAGAATTCCAGAAGTACTCCAGTCACCTCTCCATTCTCCTCATCCTCCAGAGCGTGCTAAGTGCATGTGTCATCCCTGGTACTGGAGCCTTTGTGAGTCATTCCCTGCAAACCTAGTGTTTCATTATTATTATTAGAAAATGTTTTCCATCAGCAGGGGTGACCTTTGTGCTGCTCTGAAGGGGGCCATTTTTCTTACAGCCATATTTTCAGCAGCACAGTCCTTTTGCTCTGCCTGGCAGTTACTCTGTAAGCCCTGAATTGTGCTGCCCTGAGTGAGGTGACCTACAGAATGCCCTTCCTAAGCAGCTTGCTGGTGTCCTCCTCCTGCCACTGCAGTGGCTGCAGCTTTCTGTGAAGCTTCCCAAGTCACAGCAGCAGTCCTGGCATCACAGAACAGTCCTTGTTTCCCTAATGTTGGTACTGTCAGCTGGCTTGAGTTATCAGCTAGCATTGTGGTGGATCACGGTACATTATCAGGTTTTCCAACTTTGCAACCCAAAAGGCCAAAGGGAAAGAACAGCAAGGAGATAAAAATCTGGTACTCGTGTATCAGCTCACTCATTTGCAGTCACAGCATAAAAAATGTTACTGCATGTCCAAGTGGGACAGCAGAACAACCTCTTACACAGAATCCATAATGTCTCTTTCTTCTCTTTCTCTTCAGGAAAGCCAAGCCTGCATGCTCCCTCCAGGGCCATGCTCAGATCATTTTGGTTCTACAGTGTCAGAGCTGGTGCTGTAGATATTTTAATGGCTTAAAAATACTTCTTCCTGTTGTTGCCATTCCTTCTATATACGTCCTGGTTAGAATTTCAGTCAGCAGTACTGAAATGCTTCCCAGGAGGTTTCCAGTAACAAACTGATGCCTTTCCAAGACTTCACTGCCAGGAATAGTCAGATGTGGTTTCAGCCAGTATCTGTGTTTACAGATTCTGGAGTGAGCTGAACTGAATTTGTCAACCAGAGCTGTCTTAGGTTCACTGCAACACCTGTCTGTGCAACACTACTTTTAGCTCTCCTGCACTCATGCCTACTTCTATCTTGTCAGTCATTATGGCACACCTCTCATGCTGGAAGGGCTGACAGAAAAACTGCCTTTGATCATGTGAGATAGTCTCATCATTATGGAGAATTACAGAAACAAAAGATACCGGGTGTGACTCTAGCACTGAGATGTAAACACCTAAAATAGGTCAGAGCTAGATCTGCATGAGCACCCCGGGCTGCCTGGCTGGCACAGGGCACCGTTCTCAGCCTGGCATCATTTTCAGCAGGGCCCAGGGGGGCTGACTTTCCCCAGTGGGCACTGAGTGCCCACTGAGGTGTTTGCCTCAGAGGAGGCAGGTAGATGGAACCTGAAATGTAGAATTTACAAAACTGGTCCTCTGGTAAAGAGAAGAACAAAAATGAAGAAGAAAATGATGTGCCACCGAGAAGCAATTGCTAGTGATCCTTTGGGGATTTGTTTTCTCTCCCACTCACCTCCCTTTTCTCTGTCCTCAGCTATCTAGCTATAAATAGAGGAAGTCGTTGAGTGCCTGAAGCAGTCACTTATCTTATCTGTTCCATCTCACTGAAGTGTGCAATTAACTTCCATTTCAAAATTGCCCATTGATTATAATTTTCTCACTGTGATTGAAAAACTGCAAAACATTTACAGATTCTTACACAGGCATGCATAGTCAGTGAGCATTCACTTATGTTCAACCTCCGATTTTCCTGGTTAGTGGAAGAGAAAGATAACTGTTAAACTGTTTAACTGTTTTTGATAAAAAATCAATCAAGATTTGGAAGCTGCATGAGCACTAAAACTATCTAATATTTGCATGTCATCTCACTACACATTTTCTTGATTCATTTTCATCAGTTTTCAGGCCAAGAACAGAGAGTGTGAAAGCGTTTAATCTGATGGATCATTGCGTTGAAATTCTTCAGTTATGAAACCTGAAAATAAAGAGAATGATAAATCCAGTAGATAATGACATAAATAATAAAGACATAATGTTTTCCAAACAAATGAGGTTTCCATTTCTCACTTTGCATTTGCTCCTCTCACTGAAGGCAGGATAAAATGAAAACAGGTTTACTAAAGATGTATCATGCTGAAATAATGTTATATATCCTTGATAAGGTAAGAGTTTTGCTTTAAAAAGAGAAAAACAATCAACTAAATAACTATAGTAGAATTCATCTATGTGGTATTCAAGATGCATTTGATGTTATGTCACATAGAAAACAATTAGTTAAGGCAAAGAACATAGACATAACAGATGAATTTTAAAACAGATAGTGAGATGACTCAAAGGGAGATGGCAAAGGGTCCTGCAAGAAGTACCAATAAATAGCTGCAAGAAGTACCAATAAGTAGCTGCCAGGGTTGCCTCTCAAAGTTTAGTTTCAGGACTGATCTTGCTTAATATTTTCATCAGTTATTTTGATGTACAAAATAGAATGGGTTGATGAGTGATACAGGATGAGAAGAGCACAGGTCTGAGAAGCAGGAAATGAATGCTGTCACAAGGACAGGTCCAAATAAATTCAGTCGTACAAATTGTGCAAAGTTGTGTCTGGTATAATACAGACTCCTGCTGTAGGCTGGAATTACTTAGTTTAGCAGAGCACCTTTTAAAGTTGCTGGCTGCTTTTTAGGGCCCCTTTTGTGTTCCAGTGGTCAGGCACCACTTTCTCTTTTTGTTTAATTGGCAGCTAGTTGATCTGATGCAGTAGGATTTGGATTGCATGGGTGGACAGTGTGTCCTGGATGCATGTGTAATGACAGCATAAAAATTATTGTATTAATGTGAGATGTTAGATGGAAAAATAACATCCAAAAATTCATATCAAGGGCCTCCTACAAAGCCTCACTCTGCTAAATAAGCCGTGACACATGCCAGTTGTTGGATTTGTTTCTCCTCCCACGAAGTGGAAACTTTCCAGGTTGAGCTGGGGTTTGCTGTCACTTTTGACACCACTTGTAAGACAACTCCAATCCTCATCTTTGAGGGTCTTTTACATTTTTTTAAGGTGGAGTCATCCAGATTAGTGGTGAAGCAAACAATCATACAGCTCAATTGCAAGTTTCTGTGAGTACTGCACAAACAGAAGATTCCAAAGTCTCTCAAAGAATGACACATGAAACAGTTTTACACTACCAGTGGCAAATTCCGTCTTTAAGGCCTACAGAAGACTACTGAGAGGTATTTTTTAATCCCACTTTGTTTCATCATGTCTTTTTACGGGTTCCATGTTATATTTAGGTTCATAATCCAAACAATTCTGAATTATTTGTACAACAATAAAATATAGAGTTTCGCTAACTTAAACAAACTGTTCAGCAATCACAGTCCTGTATATACATTTTACATTCTTCTGTCTATTTTTAATGGCAGTATCTAAAATAAAGAGAAGTACATTTTCAAAAAAAGTATTTTTAGTGGGCTTTGATATGGTAAAAAGTTGATTGCCTATTTTCTAAGTTTACACAAGACGGAAATCAATAATTGATTGCGTGTGTTCTTTAAGCAAATTTATTTTGCAGTCACTAAATACAGGAATATATTCAGACAATGAGCTGTAATTGCAGTCTCTCAGCTGCTCTGGCCTTTTCCAGCAGCTATTCAGGAGCAGATCTCTCCTAATGGCTTTGTGAGGCCAACTAGACCCAGACAGTGGGGAAAAGGCTTTGGAAACCCTCAGTGATGGTCATTGTTCTGAGCCAAGTACTGAGAGCTGTGGGGATCACCTAGAAGACCCTCAAAAGTCTTGTGAGCATTTTGTCTGGCTGCCCAAACTGAGGTTAAATGCTGCCCAGGCAGTATTATCCACTTTAAGGTTTCAAAATACATCCCAATTGTAAGACAAATGCTTTCCTTCTTCTCTCAGTCATATTTGCACCAAAAAATGCCTTGCATAAGAATTAGAAAAATGGAGATCCAGACATACTCAAACTCACATACATTGCTCATGTGGTGGTGACAATCCCGCTGTCTTGAGAAGTGGTTCTATTAGTTCCCTGTAGACTGTTTCATGGTGCTAATTTCACTTGTCATGAGGTAGGATGGCAATGCTAGATAACAGCTTAAACAGGGAATCTGTGGTGTTGGCGAATTCAGAATACCAGTTGAAATTCTTAATCATTGAAATCATGGAAGGAATCACTTGTCATTTTGCCCTTTCATTCTTAAACTGAGTTTAAATGTTTTAATTGTCCAAATACTTCACTCCTTTCCCCCAAAAAAGCGCTATGTGTGATACATAAAGGCAATTAATAAATTATTCAGTTCAATCCCATGACTTTGTGCATTAATACATGAAGCCTCTGACCCCCCACAACAAGAATTTTTTAGTGATTAAAGAGACATTCTGGCATAAATAGGTCAAATATAGAGCTCTGGAGCTTCCTTCACCATCTGAATCTGAGTTTGCAGCTTTTCTCTCCTTAATTATAAAATCCCAGAAATTGAGGGAAATACAGAAAAATCTGAAACCCTATAAATAACACATAGCAATGCTTGGCTTCTTCGGGGTTTCTCAGGTGTTGTCATGTTCTGAACTGTGCAGCCAGCATTCTTCATACATTAATAATCAAGAGAAGAGACATTAAAGAATAGGAAATATGTGAATAATACAAGAGACAAGGGAAATATAATGAGAGCAAGTGTCCTTCACCTGACATTGGGCATGATCATTCTGTCCCTGTGCAAATAAATCTCTGGCTTAAGGTTTGGTAATGAGGCAGTAAGTTGCTTGTAAGTACTACTGAAGGCAGATAAAGACAGCTGTACTTCCAGATAGCTGTAATTCTCCATTACATACTACTGCAGAATTGAGTCCTTCAAGATAATAGCCAAAAATTAAAAAAGCCTTTTAACTGCACAGTGTTAAGTGGGGTCCCTGGCATTCTCCTGCATTAGGAAAGGCTGCATTAAAAGCAGCTTCAGAAAATTTATCTTTTGTAAGCTTGCAAGCAGACATCTGATCAGACTGAACAAGAGCAGACATACCAAGGTGACAGGGGAGCTGTCAGCTCTCCCATGTAGAGAGCTGATGGGCAGAGTCAGGCTCTCTGGGCAGACAAAGCTGTAACCTCCCTGCACATCTCACCCTGTCTCACATCTTCTGGAGATGGCAGACAGTATATTGAATTCATCAGCACTGCTGTGGTTATGGATTATTCACATGTTTTGCACTTGAATTAGGCAAGTGGTATCCTGGAGATCTCCTTCACCTTCCTGTCCTGCTTCCAGTCCATCTCTGATTCTACAAGCTCTTGGCTACTCAAGTACCAGAGCTAATACTTACATCAGGGGATTCCTGTCAGGGGTTGAGCATTTGCAGGCAATTTTTTAATTTAAGAAGCATTTTGTGTGTATTATTATTTAATTAGTCAGAGAAAAACGCTTGAGGAAGAAGTCATGCGAAGAATACCACTTCCCTGTGCCAAATGTGGTCATTTGAAATTTGCAGTTCAAAATCACAGCTACTTTGTGTGATGTGATTAAAACTCTTCAAATACAGAGCTTATAACCCTGAACTATCCAAACTCAATTTTTTACATTTAGATGATTTTGATGATAAGCTTAATCAAACCTGACTTTAGACAACTAATAATTACCTCATTAAAAAACAGTCACTATACTCAGCATAATGTGCAACCATGGAATATCATCATCCCAACTATTTAATTGATTGGACAATGGAATTATTGGTCTTTTCAGGTAGGGGTGATGCTTAATATAGACATACATGGCTGTTAAACCTCCAAAGTCTGGTGAGATGAGTAGCATCCCACAGTGGTGAGCTGAGAACTTCAAGGGATCAAATCTCTCACATTTTGTGCTATCAAATTGTCCATGAAACTCATTTGCATCCTTATGGCCCGACATAACATTTTGATAGATGCCATACTTGTAAACAAAGTTTAAAAGAAGTTGAAAATGCTTACAAACAAAGTATGATATCAGTAACAGACTAACAGTTGTATTTATGGGAGGAGAAAACAGAAATTCCTCCTGTAAATTCTGTAACCCAAGTTTAAGGAAACACACATTCCATTCTGGATCCATGTACAGAAATTCTCCCTCTTGGTTGAAAGTGTCAAGTCATGATGACCCATACTTAGTTCTGCTAATGATCAGTTAGAAGTAGTGATTGAATCTCAAGGAAAGAAAAAATCTTTTATATTACAAGAAATGAGTCCAGGAAGAGAATGTGGATAAGAGTAAAAAAATAAAATAAAAACTTGAAAAATGATGAATTATAAAATAAGTATTCCACTTGATCCCAACATAACCACAGTCATTATTGGGAGTGACCTTCTTGTAAAACTGATACCACTTTTATTTAGAAATAGATTTGAGCTACAGAATTTGAATGCAGATTTTTCGGCACCATTGTTCATCATAATGCACACATCAAGGTTTTGGCTTGACCTACTACAGAAATAGAGTCCCATAACAACATGAAAGTATCTACTTGCGTGCTAAATGTGGGTTTACACAAGTAAATGACAGATTACACATAAACACTCATCTATACTAATCCAGCAGAAAACATCCATGCCATGTTTTACTGGTTTGTTTTTGACGTCCAGATGAAAATATTACCCTTTTATTCTCTAGTCTCAAATAACACAAAAACAAAATAAAATACCATCTTTTATTTCAGTTAATCAGTATATCTTTGTCTTATTAAAAAGTTATGCTCTAGGTTTTTTGAATGTCATTCAGTGACTAGATTTGAAAGATGATGGGAAAGCTTTGGGAGTGCCAAGTGTAGATCACAAAAGGCTCAATGTTGTACATTTAGATCACCATTCTGAAGTCTCATGTGGGTACTTGAATACTGAGTTTTTTGTATTTTGTAATTTTTTCCTTCTTACTCAGCTCAAGCAGAATCTTGAACTTAATTGAAGGTCAAATTAGGATTTACAGAATACCTTGCCTTTTATTTTTTTTCCACTTACAAAAGAGTACACGTAATATTTCTTTATATGGTTAAGATGTTTATTATTTTAACAGTTTGCTTTCTTCTCTTGCTTCATGTTATGCCTTGGAACAGTTCATATGCTTTGCGATTCATATGCCTGAAAATCTGAAGAAAAAAACATGAGTGTTTGTAAGTTCTCATAGGAGTAATCCATTAATAACATGCCTATGGATTTCCATCCAGTGCATTGTCCATTAGTTCATTAGCTTGTAATGGTTTACAATATGTAGATATGGAAGTTTCCTGCATGACAATAGAAGATCTCTAATTTATGTTCATGGAGAACTGTTTAATTTTCTATTATAAGAGAAGCCCTGTGTATGACCTTGTATCTAAAAGCATTTGATCTTTAGCAACTGCAGAAAATAGCTTCCATACAAAGCATGAACTCAGCAATGCAAGCATTTCCAATTATACGTCTTTGCTCTCATGCGTAGTGCATGGAAGTTCTTATTTGTGAGTGCACCAGCTTTCCAAACCTAGTGTTACATGAACCAGCACAGTACTATTTCCTCTTTTTTCCGCAGTGAACGTGGTTTGAGGTGTGTTCATTATGGTTTTTATTCTCCCTTGTAATAGGACTGTGTTGATACCAACCATCGAATTAATGAGAACGGGTGCCCCTTCTGTTCACTCTGTTATCCCACCCTATCAATCCCTTTCTTTGAGTGAGATCTGCTACTTCTTTGTTCATGAATAATGTGCTGCTTTTCAACACAATTAATATATAGTATCAAAAGAGGTTTTACAGAGGTTGTTACCTGAAGCTCCTACTCTCAATGAAAATAATTTAATACAGTGCTTCTTCTGTAAGTTGTGTAACTGAGTCAAGAGATAAAATAGGTATGGCAGAGTATCGAAAAATGCAGTGTATCATATTATAGAAATAAGATTTGTAAGTGGTTTCCAGTGAGATCTATGTAAAACCTATGGGTTTACAGAAGATGGGGGATGCATTTGTGGAAGTATGAAAACTGTCATTATTTTTTAGCCTTGTTTCTCTAAACAGAGGAATTCCAGACAGCTGCATGAATATTTATATTACCAAGCAGAATACAGAAAATAAATATATTTTATGGTGTATTTGATTGCTTGAAAAACTCAAGGAGTGGTTAGAAAGAGGTAGTATTAGAGCAGGCTGCAGAAATCTGCAAAATGAGATAATGTCTAGTACAGATGACGCAAAAGAGCTAGAAAACAAATAATACCAACATCTGACTATTTTTCAATGGCTGTTCTGCTCTAAGACAGTATATTCTAAAGAATGTACTCAGAGTCCATTTTATCTAAGAATATAAATAATGTTATAGGAGAAAGAAAGAGATCGGCATCCTGAAAGTGGAAGAACAACACTTTTGAACAGGTAGAAGTCTTGGATAATAGGTACTACCAGCAACCTACTTGTTTTATATTTTGGCCAAATGTTTAGAAGTCTTCATTTGGTAATACTTACAATGCAGTGAGTGTAGGACAGGGATTTTTTTCTTCTACCTGAAGAGTCAGCAACAGTTTTGAAACATATGGTATTCATAAGCAATGTTTTCTTTCTTCAATTATCTTTTCCATCTTAATAATTAAACATTAAAAGGAAATTTTCCACACAGTTTTTAACCCTTTGTCTTCTCTTAAGCAATTATTTTTAAATTCTTTCTAATGAAAATTATTGTCTAGCTTATTTGACTAAGTTCTTCTTAAGAATAAATCATTGTGTTGATTATTTGAATAAAGAAACAGTCTACTCATAAAGTAATGAGTTTTAAAATGGAGAAATGCAGATTTCAAGTTCCAAGTAAAAACTGACTTGAGTAAATGAAGTTATTATCTGACCTTCACTTTTTCCTCTTCAAATACTTCATATCTTGGGTGCAGTTTTCCCTGAGCTATCTGGTCTGAAATGACAACATTTTTTTGTAGTGGACTAATATATATAAATTTTAGAAGTAATAAGCAGAAAGGCATATGGCCAATGAAGCATGTAGTGACAAAATTCTAATTCATTACAGCTTTCAACTGATTTTTTGCAAAGCTCATGTAAGAATAGATTGCACACTATTTGGATATATAAAAGATGCTCATTGTGAAGTTTTGTGCATTTCCCCTGGTTTAGATATGTAGAGCAGCCTTAGAGTTCCTTTGTACCAACAACACTATCACTTTTTACCAACTTGGCCCAAGGATACATGGAGGACATTGTCTCTTTCGTCTGGCCTACCCTGGTTCATAGCATCAAGAATGGGAAATATAAAGCATTGTGTAGACATGGCAAGGGTGAACAAGCACCATGTCAGGAATGTCACAAATATGCAGTAATTTCTCTCTTTCCAAGGAATAGTCACTGTCACTTTCCCGTGGCAGTCTCCTACATATCAGATTCTTTTTTGAATATGATTCGTTCTGTAAAGATTTGTCCCTTTCTCTCCCAAATCTTCATCTGTCCCACAGTATTTCAATCCCAATTGAAAATGAGAGATAAATATATAAAAAAAAAAAGAAGATAAAATTGTTTCCGATCATTTAGATTGTGAATATTAATTAATATCTGATTTCAGTGCAATAACTGCCTGGTCTATATTGAAGGACTGAATGTGTCATGCATAGACTTAATTGGCACCATTAGAATTTGTACTGGTCTTTGAAATTAGTTGTGGTGTTTTTTTTAACTTTTAATCATTTTAGTAAGTAAATAAACACTGGAAGGTCCAGTCATTTCCTTTTGCTCATTCCTGTCTTTTCCCCAAAATTTTGAGCTCTGATTAATCATAGTTGCTTGTAAAATCTTCAGTTTGGAAAACTTCAAACTTTTAGAAAAAATAAAATTATTTTTAAGAACAGTTAAAGGTTTTAAGCTGAAATCTTGAGGTAATGTGTTAATTTACACAAAAAGCCCCAATTATTTAAAAAAATATTTCATATTTTAGAGTAATTGCTTACTAGTTCTAAGCAGGTATTATAATACCATAAAAATAGTGTATAATTCTTGACATTCTGAGGATGAAAGTTTTCAAGTCTGATAGCAATTCATTTAACATTTTCCAATGCTAAACTAAGAAAGCACTTTTAAAAAATATTTCTAAAATATGTATCCAGTAGATATCCTTTCCTGTTTGTCCTAAGATACATAAGAGAGGATAGAATGAAACTGAATGACAGGAGATCTGATTTACTAGGCTCTTTACAGTTGTGGACAGTATGACTGAGTTATACAAATAAAATGAGTCACTGTAGAAAGGTATAAATTTTCTAAAACGAAGCAAGAAATTCCAACTGTTTTAGCTAAAATTGGTGGCTTTTTCTATCACATCTCCATAGTTTAGAGTCAGATGATTTTATTGACATTTTTAAATTCAGGTTGTACATTTTCACTTAATGGCTAATGTTCATCAACATCTTATGTTTGAAAATGATGCTCTTGATATAAGAAGTCATAGGTCATGCATAGTGTTTTCAGATAATTAAAAGCAGCTAGGTCACAGTTACCAATCATTAAAGCAGGTAGGTCACTGGGCTTCAAAATAAGCTTATCTCCATTCTAAAGTAAGGACATGAAAGCTACATCATTTGCTATCTCTGTATGCATCAATATGTGTATATATATATATATATGTGTTTAAGTGTACAGTGCAGGAGTATTCAGAGTACAGAAACACACACCAAAAAAAACAAACAAACTAGGACTAGATGACCCAAAAGCAATATATTTTGTTTTCTCATCTGTATTTGATGTCTTTTGTTCAGCAAAATTATTTTAAAAGTATTTTCTTCATTTATCTTATTTTACTGTAACTGAATCAAAAATACGTTTGTCACAAATAAAAAATGTGTTTAATATATGCAAAAAAGTATTATGCAGTATAACAGAAGTAAGAATTATTACTTCTTTATACCTTGTTTTACCCTCAAGAATTGACCTCATTTTTACTTGTTGAAAGTATAAGGAGAAACAAGTATGTTTCTTCCACTCAAGATACGTAGCAAAAACAGGAAAACAGCTTTAATTGATATCAGTGCTAAGATTCCATATGGGAACACTATTTTTAGCTGCATTAATTGTCATATCTATAGGAAGCATAAAAGTTATTAATAATAATACCACATATCTTAGAACACCTTCATTTTTCTAAAATCTTCTGTTTCATAGTTCTTGAAACATAATCGCTCCAAGTTAAGCAGAAGTTGAAGGACAAATGTTTTCAAAAAAATAAAAAATAAAAACCAAAACAAATACATAATATTTCTTAAGGGAAGCTATGGCAATGGATTCACTAGAAGTCACACTGTGGTTGGTAATACTTAAAGTTCCACATCTTCCTTTGGACCATAGGAATATACAAACAAAAACTTAAACTGCTCCCCACCTAGCTGTCTAACTCCCATGGTCCTACTACTACATTGATGATGTTTGATATGTGCAATTCTACCAAGGAGTGGGTGTATGTGCAATTCTAAGAGTTCTAATGCAAAATTTTGGGTGCTAGAAAGCAAAGTATCCTAATTCCATGTCTAGTTGTAGGTTTTTAAAAGTGATTGATCTGAAGAATACAAGGGACCGTGTTCTGTACTGAATTATACCAGTTCATGCCCAGTAACACAGGTATATATACAAATATATATGGATCTGATCCAGGACAAGGAACGTGACAAAGAATGAATGATCTGTTTTTTTGTTTGGAGGACCTCTGCCCAATATTCTGCCTGTTCTACAGCCATTAGTGGAGAGATCATTCATTTCCCATGTCGACTGAGTGATGGCTTTTATTCTGACAAGAAGTGCTAATTTTACTAACTTTTGTCTGGCTCAGTTAATGAATGTGGGATATCTGCTGAAGAAGAAAATAAGTAAACAAAACTTACTGCACCAAATATATACTACTATGTGGTTGCCTTTCTCATAAAGTGCTAAGAGGTGAAAAGCTAGTACTTTTATCCAGATTGCCATTCAGTCATCTGAGCAATTACTTGCTTAAAGCAAATGGTGCCTAGATACTGGAGAAAGATAAAGTTGAAAGACTATTCATTAAAAATATTTTTCTCCTCAATAAATGATTTGGTTTTTGAAGTAAATTGAACATAAAGAGCAGGAAGGAAGAAGAAAAATTTCAAATTTTATCATACCATTTTAACTTCGCTTATGTCACAGAGAAAGTAAATGGCAATAGAGTATAAAGCAATCTAATCCATAAAGGAAGAGAAAAAGGTTAAAGAAGTCAACAGTAATTAAATGGTGATTGAAGCTGAAAGAAAATTGATCTGTGTTAGCTGAAGGCCATTCTTGCCTTTTGGGATGTTATGCATCGGTGAAGAGGGGAAATAAAGGTTTTTCTTGTTTTGATATGGAAATACATGTCACATCTTCTTAGCCTATGGTGCTGTGACTCAAGACTACACTGAGTTTCTGGTACACTGATTCTTGTGTCCTATGCATGCTTGTGGGTATTGTGTAAAGATAAGATGCTCTAACAAAGCTTGGCAAGGTCAAAAGGCATGGGAGCTTCAGCGTTTTGCCTGCTGTTTTGTCTTGGGGTAAAGAAAGAAAAGCACCCTAAAGCAGATGAATCTAAATAGCGATAGCACTCAGACATCCATGTAAAAGCTGTGCAAAATCCATGACTCAGGGGTGCAATGATACACCCACAACACATCTGAAGTTTGACTCTTTGAGGGGG
>VXAB01011500.1:83058-272232 GCA_013399175.1 Odontophorus gujanensis
TCTTATTGCTGCCATGGATCAGTATTAAAATAACAGCTATGTAGAAAAGTTTTATAAACACCAACAGTGCAGAAAAGCACCTTAGAGTTTTGGATTAGTGTTTTAGATGTTGATTAGCTTTCTGTCAGAGCATGAAGAAATGAAAACCTGAATCTAAACCTGTAACTCTGCTCTAGTTAAATATTCCGTGTAACAAATGAATCACCAAATGCCACTGTAAACAGTAGTTTCTAGGCCAGGAGGAATCCCACTTCACAGAAGTCTTCTGTTCTTGCAAAGATCAGTACCTCTTCCATTCCCCAGGGCCTTATAAAACAGAATACACCTCCCTCTTGTAAGATGCGGAGTGTGCACTGTAGGCAAGGACCAGACCTTGTGGATGATGGCTTGTGGAAGAAACACTGGACCATGGTAGTGGGTTATAAAACCAGCAATGTTTACTGATTAACGTACAAATCCTTCCATCATTGCTTAGTTGCAATTTCTGTTGATATCACTGGGAGTACTAAATGCATAATGACTCAGTGCAGATTGGTTTAGTCATAGTTGTATAGGTTTGTGAAATTCAGTGAATTTAAATGGAAAATCAAGTCATTTGCCTTACCTAAAGAGTAGCAGACGGCTACTAGATGTTCTGGACTACAATTTTTATGAGTTTTGTGTCACTAGAGAGAGCTGTAGATACTTACAATTAATAACATCTATGGTTAAAAATACATTAATTCTTCCTTTAGTGAAGAACTAGGAGAAATAACAAAGCACAACAACATTTTTCCTTGAACAATTGTCAGAAATCTTTCTGTTCCTTTGTGAATATATCACCAGCTGCCTGCCATTATCTTGGTTAAGTTTGCCAAGTGTAATGATGGTTCTGATACCTCAAGAAGTAGCCCAGAAAGGAAAGCTTAGGCTTCATTGTGCAACTCTCTTTTGCACCGCAGATCACTTCAACCACTCAGGTTATTCCTTCACCTCCTTCAATAAATTTTTATTTGCATCCATCAGTGGCCACAAGCCCAAGTTGTTTCTCGTTTTTGTTTGTTTGTTTTGTTTGTTTTTTGGGGGGACAATCCATTTTTACTTGATGAAAATCTGAAGTCAGTATACTCCAGAACCTATTAAAAGGAATATACTTATGAGAAAGAAGATGTGGATAAGCCATGAGCTATGAAGTCAAATTAGGATAAATTCAATGCTAAATTCTCTGATTTAGAAATTAAAGCAACAGAAATATTTTATACTGAAATTCACTAAATCTAGGGCCAGCAGGACTTGAAAATTTCTGTGCTCAAATTTTAGGCATTCAGAAATGTCAGGCATTCACTTATGTTTAGGTCTCTTAAGAGGAGTAGCCAGTACCCAGAGGCTGTCTAGTGTGCTGGCACCTTTTGGGGAGATGTGGTCATGCCTAGTGCCATCAGCTTGGTGAGACAAGGAGTTGATATGGGCTCTGTACAGCTTCAGCACAGGATGACCTGGGCCATTTTGCATCCACATCACACAGAGCACTTTGCTAATTCCCTGCATGTCATCCACGGTAACTGCTCATGGGCTTGCTTTTATCTTATATCAATTTTCAATATGACTTTTCTTTGAGGTTTAAAATAGCTCATATTGCCTGGCACTTGCTATGCACAGGTGTTTTATGGCTGTTCAGAGTGTACAAACGATCTATAGCTCTGCTGACACCAGGGTTTCAATTCATCTGTTTAAAATGCTCTCACCTACTGTGCAGGCAGGTACATCTGAGCTTGTCACCAAGGGCTCACTGTATAGTCCACAGGATGCTCTGTAGACCTCTAAAGTAGGTCACATGAATCATTCCTTAGAAATTAACTCCCTTTACTCTCCATGGAGTATGAGAGGAACTAAGGACTAATTCAGATATAAACATCTACACTGCAAAATTGTTAAGGTTAGGTGGCGTAATTTCTGAAAGTAAGGATGACTTAAAATGGTCAGCAGCAATTTAGTGGGAGTTCTAAGCATCTAGTTTATATATAAACATTGGATTTAAGTAACAGCCTAAGTAGCTGTTAGTCATATGAATCTCTTGGTTGATTCAGTCTTTGGGCAAATTCTGAATAACAGAATTTTCGCTTTTGAACAAAATCCAGTTCCCTTTTTGTACCCCAGAGGTTCACAAAGCCCAGGAGACAATGCACCAAAAGTGGTCAGGCTCTGCTGCTAACTTTTAGACCCGGGGTACTCTTTCAAAGAGTATTTATTTCAGAGGAGTCTGATCTAACTTCTTTCCAAAAACATTGGTGTTTGTGTAAAAGATGGCATTAGTTTTTCTGATGACTCTGCACTATCCAGTCACAGGCTGGGAAACCATGGCTCCATTCGGACTGTGACCAAGTGAGTTTGATTCTGTATTTCCCAATGTGTTCCTTAAACTGCAAGTTACAAAGTCTTTTGGACTTAGAAAAAGTACAAGTATTTTTTGCTGAAGTTCTACTTTACAGTGATTCTTGGAATATAATGATTAAAAGTATGGTTCTATAGGTTAAAAAGCATACTACATATAAGGGGGACAACTGAGTCTATATTAAAAATTGTTTATGCGTATTAACCAGTGGACAGATAACATGAAACAGAAAAAGTCACAAACAAAAGTCACGAAGACCTAACATTATACTTCCATTCTAAAACAGATGTCTAGATTCTACCACCTGATGCTTTACTAATAATGTGAGAAAGGGAACATCTTCAACAAGAAGAGAGCAAAGCGTTATTGTACAAACAGTCTATCTTCCTGTTGATCTGAAGGTAGACTTGAATTAACTTGAGAAAAGGAAGAACGAAGAATTCTCACTGCACTTTAAGCACTTGGAAATATCAGAAGGAGAGGAAAAAGACAACAATTTCTTACAGCTGCTTTCTGTGCAAGACCAGTTTTTTTTTTTTAATAAATCCTGTTGAGAATCTCAGTTAACAGAAAAACAGAAAAACAGAAGTACAGTACAAGTACATCCTTTTAAAACCTTAAATCATATCCAAGTAAGGAAAATACAATCATAAATTCTGGAAGCATAAATCTGAAAATGCTGTAAGGTCAGCAAAACTGTTACAAAACTATACTTTTTTAAAACAGGAAGTCTTTCACTTAGTCAACAGGACCACTTTCTGATAATTATACAGGAGGAAAAGCTCACTTCAGAGTTTATATGAATTATATCAGTGTTCACTGTGGAAGAAATGAAGGATATGCACATTCAGAAATAATTTTTTCTGTTGTTGAGTACTGAGCAAAGTATCTCTTTGAAATTGAAATGACTACAGAAATGGAAAAGGAACAAATGGACAATTGAACAGTAAAAAATAGCCGAGAGCAGATGTTATTCAGGCAGTTCTTCTAGGACAATGCGTGGATGCAATAGCTGAGTTATTACTAGGGGTATGTAACTTCTTGCCTGAAACTGCCTTAGTGAAAGGATTGGAGACTGCCAAATGGGATGTCAGTTTATAGAAATAATTCCAGGGAAGATTTGAGGAACTACAGGCCTCAAAATCTGAGGGTGAAATCTACAGCGCACATCAGTAGCATGTTTAATGAGAACAGAAATAATGCACATCTGGAACTACTCTCCGTTTTTGTCCAACGAAGTATAGCTTTATAAATTCAGAGAGGTTTGAAAAATAAAAAAACATGTAGATAAGGATGATCTGGAAGATACCGTCTACTTGCATTTCCGAAAGGCTTTTTCCAAAATCCCTCAGCAAAGACTTTAAGAAAGTTAACATCTGTGGCCTAAAGGGGCATTTTTTTTTAGATGAATATCTGAATGAAAGACAGAAAATAGAGGGTAGGAATAAGTGTTTAGTTACACATTGGAGGGAAACCATCAGAAGAATTCTTCAGAGACTGTTCAATATATTGAAAATGTCCTGGAAAAGGGACAAGGAAAGATTGCTAATGGCCATCAGTCATCCTGAACATCAAAGGACAAGGGCCAAACATGGAGGACTGCAGGCAGATTTGATGTCACTAAGCAAGTGGGCAATAAAATGTTGAAGGAAATTCAGTGTTGAAAATTTAAAGCAATGTGCACAGGAAAATTCTAGATTTATGTAAAAAATTGGGGGCTGTGTGGTGATCATTATACTCAGGAGTGAGATGTAGTTGCAAAGATGGACAACTGAATGTAAATGGCATTTAAGTATTGAGTGGCTATTTCAATTTTATTTTTTGAAAAGGAATAGAACAGAGAACATCACTACATCATTATATAATGTCAAGATCTTTCTATGTCCCAAGACTTCCAAGTCGTGATCTCCTTATCCCAAAACAGATGCTATGAATCTAATTCAGGTTCTAGGCAATGAGGTCTTCAAAAGAGGTTTAGATTTATGAAAGTATCAGTGACATCAGCTTTTATTTCTTGTATTTCTCAGAAAATATATATTTGAATATGGTTTTAACTGATATGTCTCCATATTATCATTATTATTGCCTTATTTTATGTAGGGATATCTTTTTTTGAAATGAATTAAATTACTCAGAAATACATACCACTTACATTGGTTGAGTATTTTTAAATCTACTCCATGGCAGGCTCAGGAGTCTTTCTTCGTTAGTAGATTCCTTGATGGTGATGAGTATGCCTTCTTTTGCCATACTGAATATTTCACAAATAAATTCAACTGAAATACAAACAATTGAAACACACAGAAGTAACCCTTCTTTCAGATGCTGAGATAATAAAACTTAGCTGATATATTTGCAAGAAATTATGTCAGCAAGTATAAAAGCAAGCTTCTAAACAGGATATGACCAACTTATCTTGCACACAAGCATGGCTTCAAATTATTTAATTTTGGCAAGAAACACAGTCAGAAAACAACCCTCCTCATGCAATTATGAGCTCAAAAGTTTTTAACAAAAGGAAGTAACTACCAAACAACATAGACTTAAATTGTGAAATTTATTGCCAAAGGATATTGCAGAAGCCAAAACTACAATGAGCTTACAGGATAATTGCACAAGTTAATGGAAGAAAATGTCCACTAAGTACCATTAAACCCAATGACTTTGATATATGTTGTTGCTCTTATAGTCCATGATTTGCAGAATGTCAGGGACCAGAAGGATGTGCAAATGAGTGGTGTAAGACAACTATCTTAAAAGCATTTTTTTTCTCAAAATAGTGAACTTTGTTCTCTCCTATTCTGACTATTGTATTTCACCACTAGTCACAAGAAATACTAACCAAATTTAAGTTTAAACAGAAATAGTCTACTTTTAAAAATATATAAATATACAAATGAGAAAACAGAAAACCTTAAAGCCTTTTAACAGCATCTTCAATTATTTTTTAAGGACAGGCTGCATCATATGTAAGTAGTTATAACATTATAGGAGAGCAATCTGACATTTGCAGTTAATACTTACCATGTTAACAAAAAGTTAAAGTGTTGAGTTCTTCCCACTCCCCATGAATCATCCTGCTCTCCTACTATAAGTGTTTTTGAGGAGAAAGTGAGATGTGAAGAAATGCTTAATTCTTGAAAGAACTCCTTTTGTTCACAATGGAAAACACATGAATTTTACAAATCTCTACCAAAAAAAAAGTTTTTTGTTATTAGTTGGTGAAAGAAGCCTAAGGAAAATGTGTACCTAATCCTATTAGCTGACTTAATATAGAATTATTAAAAGCCTTGATACACAGGATTTAACACAATCTTTCTAGCAGGGTGTGATGTAATCTATTTTTGTTCCTCTGCTAGCAGATGGCTTACCTTTAAGTAATTTCCAATATGTTAGGAGATCAAAAGCCATCCTCACGCCACTGAGGCAGTAATCGTTCCTCTCTGCTGGGGGTTGCTTGGGACTGCGGTGGGGATATGCAAAGGCTGCTGGCATTTCCAAACATAGAAGGCCGACATTTCTTCACACTTTGAAGTTAATAATCCTTCAGAAGTTGAAAAACTGAGAGATTTTCAAAACCCTTTTAATGTTCTATATGCCATGTGCTAAAGTAAATATCTGTAAGTAATCACTGAGGACTAGTGCAAGGTAGAGCTTCCCAACATGATCACTGCGTGCAAGTTCTGCTGGACTGTGCAAGGCACATGTCTGTGCTACTGGGTACAACCTTCCTGGTTTGCGAATACACCATATTTATTTGGTGATCACAGTTTTTGCTCTTCTTACATTAAAAGTAACAGAATAAGTGGCATTCTCTCAAAATGGTTTAGAAGTAAGAAACAACAAATCGATATTTTCCAAAAAAACAAAGCGTGGAAAAGTTAGTTCTCAGAAATAATAACGAAAGGATCTGTATTTAAATGTTCCAAAAACTGACTCATAAAATATATTTAAATAATTTAGAATTAAGTTCGGAATTAGTTTAACCTATATGAAGGCCTAAGATTACTGAAATAACCTGAGGTCATTTCATGTAAAATTAAAAATAATACTTGAGCTGAGTGCATTTATTCTTGAAATTTTAAGAGTCTGACCATTCAAGAGCAGGAAGTCAGTGACTAAACACCTGGAATAATGTTTGCTTTTGCCAGCTGTATCTTCTCCTCAGTTGGAGAGAATTTTTTCTATGTGTTCGGACTTATTCAAGTCATTCATTCAAGCTGAGAAACTGATCAGGTACTGAAAAACATGAACACTTGCTTTCTTCTTTCAGTCTATGAATAAAAATGGAGTGGTAGAGCTTTAGATGCATTAGATTTAAACTCTTAAAAAGTGGAATGATAAGAACACCTCAAAAGCACTAATGAAATGCCAGCAATATACTCCTAGCCCATTTTAACATATTTTGATAACAAAAATCATTAATTTTCTTGAACATTCCAATTATATAAGAGACATTTTTACATCAGTTTCCTGCAAGCTTCCAGCAACAATTTATAGGCTAATCATGAGCCAAAGTTTAATCATCTTGTTGGTAGGAAGTATCATATACTATTTTATCAGCATAATACAATACAAAATAAAATCAGAAAGAGGTAAAAGTCAAAAAGTCATAAGTCAGTAAGCCACATCATAGAATCATAGAATCACCAAGGTTGGCAAAGACCTACAAGATCACCTAGTCCACCCATCAATATCATTACAATAATGCACACGTGAACACCTGCTGTCAGCACAGCACATTGTCCCAAGGTGCCCTGGGGTACCCGAGAGTCTCAGCAATATCTGGAAGATGAGCCAGATATGTGCCTCTCTGTCTGGTACAGCATAGGGGCCTCACGGCTCAGGCAGAGTTTCCACTGCCACCTCGTTCGTGCATCCTGGCAGCATGAAAGATCAGGAGGGCTCATTAGCTCCTCTCTGCTGAATTCAAGCAAGTGCAGAAACCTTTTCTGCTGTTTAACTCCCTCAGCAGGAGAACTGACTCAAAGAAAGGTCAGGGCAGGACCATGTCAAGGTTCTGCAGTGCAAAGAAAGGAATTATAGTGAAATAGCGTCCAGAAGCCTTGCCTCAGTCCAATTTACTTCTGCCAAGGTTGCAATAATCCAACAATGGTTTCAATGTGCTCACAGACTCCAGAATCAGCTTCATTTGTCTAGGCATGAATACAGGGAAATATCAGACATCGCACACTCTGGGGTAGTGTTCAACAACTGACTGCTAAGAATAAGAAAGAAATGTTGCCAAGGTTACTCTTCATTCACTATAACAAAAATACAACATCATAAATAGTCTACTATTCGGGGCATACTGTAAAATGTCTGTTTTACTAGGGAAAACTAGAGACAGAAAATAATAAAAAAGTAGTTGCTGATACTGTTTTTATGCTGACTGTCATCATAAGAACAGTCTCTTGCCATCTGTGCAACCCTCACGATCTTGGCTGTGGAAGGCCTGTGCTTTGCTCAGCCCCTTCACCTCTCCATTCCCATGGTTCAAGGATGCCTAGGGCAAAGCAGTAGGCTCAGCTGTACGCAGAGACTTACTCATTTTCTCCAGTACATCCATGGCCAGCAATGGATGCTCTCCATGCAAACTTCCACCACGTACCTCACTATGACACTCTGTTTCAAGGTAACCTGTGTGCATCCCCCTCCCTAGTTGCCTCTTCCCTCCTTCCATGACCTTATCTGTTACCTCCTCATTTTCCCCCTATTTTAAACAAGTCCATAATTTTTTTTCAGTGTCGTTCGCCAGTAAGTCTCCAAAGCTGAAGAGTCTTCTGTTTTATCCCTGTTTTCAAATTAGGAATCTGAGGCTCAGAGCAGAGATGTGATTTATTCAATGTAAGCCAAGATCCTTGTGCTTTAGTCAATCATCTCTGCTTCTCCCTAAGCTCTCCTCTTTTAATAAAATGAGTCTTTGCTTTAACTTCAATACTTACTATTAATGAGAAACCTACACTGAGGGAAAGGTTAAAATTACCTTGAAACTTCACTGGCCAATGTTCACCTAAAAAATGATATCTCTCCAGTGAGGTGGATTCAAACAACAGGTTCGACCACTGATTATGTGACCACAGAGGGAAAAACAGTCAACCATTGCATTAGGAAGACATCCTTGTATAGTCAAGGGAAATCAAATAAGATTTCCTTTGGAATACATGTGCACAGCCATCTCTTTCAGGTCTGTCAGCATGGGAAATCAAAAATCTAAGTTAGCAGTAGGTGTCTGAGAAGGAGTATGAATCTTGTAGCTATTAAAATAGAAGAAAAAAAGCTTCCTCTTTGATTTGCACTTGCATTTCTACTGTGTATTCTGCGCTCCTTCCACATCTAAACTGGTCTGAATTCCCAAAGGAAACAAAATGATTGAGTTCACAATAGGCTATAAACAGGGAATATCCAGGGCTCCTGCCAATTAGAAAAAGGAGTACGTCCTCAAGTGCCATAGCTCAATGTCTTGGATTTAAGTCCCTCTCTGAGAACATGATTGCAAAATATAGACATCTTAGCAATGCTTCCCAGGTATGCTTGCTTCCTGAAATTTCAACTGAGGAACCTCAGGCTGGCATATTAGCAAAAGCAAAAGGCACCACTTTCTTTTGAGCACAGCATAGGGAACAATTATGCACAAAAATCTCTCTGATATATATTCCAGCACAGGCCAATGGTACACAAGCCATCCCATCCCAAGGTGTCTGGATATAAAGGGCTTGTCAAAATGAATATGAGATGACTACTGTGAGTCTGTATATATAGAAAAAAGCATAGCACAGCAGTGACTGCACAGCACTTTCTGTATTCCTACTGTGTAGCAGGCAAAGATTTTTCAGTTCATACATCATTCACAACTTGCTACAGGGATTCCACAAAGCCAGTACATATCCTTTACACAAAGGAAGGGGGAAAAGAAGAAGAGATTCAGAAAAGAAAAGATTCTGAAAGTATGTCTGCTGGATGAGTAGTGTCAGGGGCACACACAAAGCTTAACAAGAAGCAAAATAAATAAGCAACCAGTGACATAGCCTGTAACCCATCCAAGCCACTGTGAAACAAAGCACTACCTCTGGTATTGCAGTGTATCTTCTTACTGCAGAGGGAGAGAGCAACCTCAGGAAGGCTTTCTCCATCCACTCTCCCCCCCACCCCAAGAAGCATTCACACTATTTGGTATACAAACAGCAAGAGAAATGGAGAGAAGAAATGGTAAAATAACATGGGATGGAGTGCAGTTTGGATTCAATTCACCCATCTTTAGCAATCTGCAAGGAAGGTATCTCATCTTGGACACTTACTCCTTTTATAGCCCCTTCCAAGGGCCATGTCTTCCCTCTTCAGAGACTATTGTAGGAACCTGTAAACAATAGAGATCAGCACGGATGAACAGTGGATAAGTGTTCTCGCCTTTGCTCATTAAACACAAGGCCTATTATCTTGGCCATGGATTGAATCACTTTTGCTGAAAAAATGTCTTTCAGAGGAGATCCTGCACGGGGGCACACAGGAACATCCTCTCACTAATGGACCTTTATGGGTGAAAGAAAATCAGAGTCATACATAATGAAAGTAATTCAGAAGGCAAGTCTGCAATGAAAAAATTCAAAAGCAGTGGCAAGACAGAGCAGATTAACACAGATCCAGGTAATCTTTTCTGCTTAGATCCCTTTTGGGGACTGAAAAATAAAAATAAGTAATTTTTTGGTACGAATCACTTGAGGAACAGCCCCAGACCTGCATGAAGAGGAGACCAAATGTGAACCACCTTTTTATCTTTACTTGCCTAAAAATTTTGTTAAGAAAGTGTAACAGAAATTTGCTGCAAAGAAAATTCTGAGGTCTTCATACAGCATGGGTTCTGTGCCATAAGCAGTGGTTAAAAAGAAGTTTATAGATACTGTATCACACACAAGGCAGCCTTGCAGCATAGTGCCAAGCCCAGATCTAATCTTGAAATGTGTTTTAACTCTGAAATGAATACTGTACTGCAGACTGCCTGCTAGTTTGGTTTCAACCATATTTTATCTCCTGGGGTTCTGAGTTGATTGTAGCAGAAAAAGGTGCCAAGATAGTCTCCTGTATTAAAATATATGGGTTACATATGCACCAAGTTTTATACACAGTTTAGACTTAAACATCAGCAGCATAAGGCATGTTGGGATGTAAACTGTTTTCAGATGTGTCTATGGGCTCAAGTGGAAAGGAAAATATTAGTGCTAGTCAAACTGATGGCAGAGTCAGGACCCAGAAGGTGAGCTACACAGTTCTGAAGGGGAGCTGCTGTGTTTCTCAACAGCTATAACCCTGACATTGAGGTTAGCTCTATTTCTCCCTTATACAGCAACGTGTTGCATTATGGCTGTCTAAATATTCCTGGAAGCATTTCAGAGATTTTGTGACCCAGATGTGGATTATGTGTAACACTAACTATGTACATGCTGGAGATGATTACACTGGGAGCTTTCAGATTCCATTCTGCACGTGTAGTACTGAAAAGAAACTTGACTTGTACTTATGAAATTCCTTTTGACCATAAGAAAAACAGAAGGAAACCCCCTTTGGAGACTTCCATAATGGGAAACAGGAAACAGGGCTGTCAAGAATGGAAAGTTTGCAGCACAGGAAAAACAATGGACTATATAAACATAAATGCCATTATCAGATACTCTGCAATGGCCTTGCAATGGGTCTAAAGTTGAAAAAATGCAGTGGTTTGTGTTTTCATTCAGATCTGAAGATTGCTTTACGAGTTATTCCTGTTCTATTGAGATCAAGTGGTATTTTCATATTGACAAATGGGCATAGGTTAAAACCCAGGGGTAGTGGTTTTTAAAAATGCACTCTTTATTAGAGTTTTCAGCATCTTGATTCATTTCTGCTCCTTGTTTTTGCATTTCTTCTCAATCAAAGCATTTGAATTGAAGTAGTTGCTATGAAGATTAGTTGGGTAGCAATACAATGACTTTTGATTATAGCTTTTAAATATTAAAAACAAGATTCTGGTATTTCATGGTTTCTTCCATGATTTTTATTTTCTCTGCAGAACTGATAGAAGTGCAGATTTTTCCTTGAAATGGGAGATTTCATTCAAGGGAAAATACAGCAGCTTTTTGTTTAGATGTCAGTCAGCAATGCTCTTCTGAAAGCATGAAAACACAGAGGATTCCAAAGTCTGCCTTCCTCATGCTTGAGGACTGCTAAAGAAGGGAAATGGAATAGAGTCATAGAATCATAGAACGATTCAGAGGCTGATTACTGATTCAGAGTATTCCTGAAGTGCACCACAGTTCCCTGCTTGTAAAGGTGCTGCTTGCAGTCCTGCTTTAGCACAATTTAAAAAAACTCTGCAGACTCTAGGGGACGTATGGCCTCTTTGGATCTCATAGAAAGGCAAAGCAATCTCAGGACAGCTTTTGCTAGTTTACATTTATACTTTAAGGTCTACATTTCAACAAAATTCACTAGAATAGAGTAGCCAAGCCAGAAGCTTTCCTGTTTCCAACTCAGGCTTCTGTATCTTCCAGATAACTGCTATCACCACTCACCCTGCTAAAGGGACATTTCTCACTTCTCTGCACTGATGCCAGAGAAGGTTCTGAGACACATCAACAGGTCAAAAGTTGTATCCTTGTCCTGCAGGTTTTGTGTAACTACAAGTGGTGGAAGGAGAGACCTCTGATTTAATATAGATGTTTACATTACAGTGGTCAATATCAATGGAAACAGGATCTCTCTCAGCCTGTATAAAATCATTGTTTCTCTACATCAACTGTAAATTAAGACTTGTAACTAGCTTGGACAAATATAACCACAATGTAAGTGTCAATATATGGGTCAAATGGTTTCCACCCCTCATTTACACTTGCTGTGTACATTTAGGATCTCAAGGCCATCCTTGTGTTCTAGTACAGTTGCCCTAAGATACAATGAATTCAGCGCAGCCTTCTCAGAAGCACTGGTCCTCTTCTGCAGGCACAAGTGGACTGAAAACAGAGCAGGACAGGACCAGCTCTCTTACGAATGTGCTTCAGCTGCAAAAGATTTCAGACAATCTACTCCTGTCCAGATGGGATATACACATCCTGGGATTTCCATTACCTTGAGTAATACAGGATAGTATTGAGTCTGTTGCATGCCACTTTGTTTCTGTGTGACATTGAGAGCTGGATCCATCTCTTGGAGACAGTTTAGACCTGATGAGAGTGTGTGTTATTGATTTAATCTACTGAACTTATGTTTCATCTTAAGAGGATACTTCATGGCCTATTTTTTCATTCCTGTGTTTGAAATCATAAAGTTGGTAAAGTATCGATGTTGACTAAAGCCAACATCAAAGATCTAAAAGTCTTCTACTCAAGAATCAGAAAATAGATATTTGTGTGGCTTCTAGAAAAATCTCTCTTTCACCTCAAGCAAATGCATTGGCAATGTTTTGATCAGATAACTGGATTACAACAAATTGAGAAATATACTATTTCATGAACGAATAATGTAATTTTTGTGCAGTACAATACATTTCTACTGGAAATGGCACCATCCACTCTGGATGATCTCTTGCAACATTCCTCTTAATGTTATATGATTCAACCAAAGCTAGATGGGTTAATAAAAATCAGCAAATGTGCTGAAGTTAAATGGTACCAAACAATTCTCGTTCCTCTTTCAAATATTGATTTTGTCCTTCTGCCCTTCTCACTGTGTTCTTCATCTGTCCCAGGGAAATGGCTGCCAGCGTCCCTTGGGTGTCCACAGCCTTGGTAGCCATCTGTGCATGGGAGGTCTCTGCTGAAGGAGGCCCTGTTTCCCTTGGCTCAGCTAACAGGGTTTCCACTCTCTGTGCCTGGGAAAAGGTCTTCTGTCTGCGATGTTCAGTAGTCCCACTGAGTCTCAGCATTGATCAATAGTCCTCTTCCTGGCCTCCTACTTTCAGTTTCTTCTCTTTTCAGGTCTCTGAGTAAATGAGAAACTGTGCAGTTATGTAAAGAAAGCACAAAAAGGGGCATTTGCCTTTGCAGTCACCTCTTATTCTGCACTATTCTGGACAGATGTCCTGAAATGGTGGTTAAAAAGTGATGATTATGCCAAGAGGACAGCTGAAGGTTTCAATTTCTCAGAGTATTGTCTGCATTTTTTTAGTTCTGCAGTTCTGTGGAGGTTTTCCTAAATGAGGTGTGACTGAGGGAAGTACAAAAATTAACTGACTCTCTTCAGGATATAAAGTGTAAAATTAAAGCTATCAGAAGGAAGAAACTGTGCTTCTAACAGCCAAAGGCTCAACTTCTGTCGGCTCAGCACTAACCTCTCCCCACCATTGTCTGCCCTTGGAATTAGATTCCAGTTGCCATTTTCTGAAGTACCTCATTGACTACAGTTTAAATTTTCCTTGTGTCTGATTTGAAAAGCCTGGCTATACTTTCTGCTCACCCTAGACACGTCATTTTCAATGATCCCTTTATTCTGAAATTAATGACAGCATACTTTGTGGTCCTGTTGTACAGATCCTTGGAACAAATGACTTCAGACTGCTCTAGTCAGCCAGGAGAGATAGGACCTCCACAGGGCAATTCATCTTTCCTATCTTAAACATCTGTTTTAGGATGGAATAAATCACACTCTGGAAGGCTTCTCTCTTCCCATTGACTGTTAAGGGACCCTAATAACTGGCAGGGAATAAATGCCCAACTTCTGAGGTTTAAGATGAAGGTCAGTGAATCCCTTCATAAATGAGCAGCTGGCTGTTTCACTGAGGCTGTTACCTAACGAAAAAAGGACTCTAGACAAATTTGCGTGGAATTGTGGAATTAATCATGGAAAAGTTCATTTTCTCTAAGGACTGATGTTATCAAAATGCTGCTTTTTTAGTACCTTAAAAGAATAAAGAAAGCAGGAATATCTTAGGGAGAACATCAGATACAATCCAGTAGCTGCCAGCAGGAGGAACCCCAAGCTATACGTATCGACTACTGTGATGTTTCTTTAACTTTGCATTATAGGATTATATTACAATTAACTAAGATAATCTTTTGAAACTGTTTATCAAACCAACACTAATGTAAAAATGAAGGAAATAAAAGTTTCAATTCTGAACCATAAATTATGAGGCATCTAAAGCCATCTGCATCTTCCACCGAATTGGAGGGCTTGTTGCACAAGATTGCATTCTTTTCCTGGAAAGGTCTGGGTGGTGTGTGCAGCTTTGTGCACTGTGAAAGATTAAGGAAGAGAACCTGAAATGGTGCTATTGCACATTAACTTCTTTGCACTGAAGAAAAAGTCCAAAGTGTGGTAGGGAATCCTTTCAAAATTCTCCCAGCAATAGACCTTTTAGCCATAGGAAAGTAATCTGTCTCAAAGAACATATTTCATTCCCTGTTTCAAAACAAAACAAACAAACAAAGGAAAAAAAAAAAAAAAGCAGGAGATTTTTCCACAAGTAACTTATGAGGGCAAACATTAAATATTTAAGGGAAATTTTCCAAGAAAATGCAAATGCTGATGCATAAACACAGAAAAATAGTTATTTATCTCTGTATATAATGTATAGCACTCAAAGTTTTTCAAAGGTATTGAAAACCTTGAACCTGTGATAGTGAACAAAATAACAGAAGCACAAATCTAGGGCATGGTGTTGGCGTACATGATTGATTTCAGCCATAATTATTTGAGTCTTGGTTTTGCTGGTTACAGGCCAAGCATTATCCCGGTATATGAGTACAAGTATTGCTCATTTTGTCCAGCCAGTTTGGTAAATGACAAAGTTGAGAGAAATGGTGATTTAGGGATCAGTGAGCAATGCTGCAACTGAGCTCATTTTCAGTGTTCTGTGTTGCTTAGAAACACGACTTTTATCTTCTCTGAGACCTGAAAGGTTGTGCATGTACACAGGATGAAGCTGATGGCATACAGATGACATGTTTCAGAATAATTCATTTAGAGAAACCCCAGGTGAAGGAAAATACCTGGAAAGTGCACTAATTTAAAGTCACACTCGGGCTTTTTAAAAGAAATGTTGTAATGAGAAGTGTTTTACAGGGATTTATTTAGTCACTCTTTAAAAAGTGAGCTAAAAAGATTTTTAGTCCTGAGGTTTCCATCCATATCTTTGAATATCTGTCATGGATGGAATTTCAAGTTTGCAGCCCTAGCAAGATTACTTGGGTTTAGTGGTATTTATTTACACGTCAAGAGTCCTCATCAACAAAAGGAAGGGAGGTTTAGGTTAGGTGTTTGGCACTGCTGCCCAGAAAAGCCCCCATCCCTGGAGGCACTCAAGGCTGGGTTGGATGGGGCCCTAGGCAGCCTGAGCTGGTGGGGGGGAACAAGCCTGTAGCAGGGGGTTTGGGGTGGGTGGGCTTTAATGTCCTTCCAACCCAAGCAATTCTGTGATTCTATGCTTCTGTGATTCTGTGGACTGAAGTCCAGCCATAGATAATGCCTATCAGGTCAACATCATGCAAACAGATGGAAGCTTTTGTCACTGACTTATGCAAAGGTTCACAGCTATTATTTCTTCCTTATGACCACTTCCAAAGAGAGAGATACCTTCAGTGGGAGACGTAACCACCCAAGTTCAGATGATAGGATTGTTCTGCAGAGGTGAAGCATTTTACCCATACAATCAGTAGCAAGAAGTGCAGCAGATGCTCTCTGGTAGACGGTGAGCATTCTGTTTTGGTAACTAGAAGCAGCTACATACATTTTTATAAGGAAATTTGGAGTTTAAATTGCACAAACTGGGCTAAGCACACAAGATATCATCAACAAAGTGCAGACATTATATGCATAACTAAAGCATATTGGATTGCCATATTGGATAATTGTCATCACAGTTACTCTGTTGGTTTTCTTCATACGCACCGTTTCATGAAACTGAACACATATGCCTGTATTATTATTTGCATGGGACCATATTTCCCCACATATACAGTTAACAGTGACTATTGTCAGAAATCACTAAGGAAACTCAGTCTCTTCGATTCAAGTCACTGCTGCCTCCCAGAGAAGCACGGGAGGCAGAAGGGTTATGGCTGCACCCAGAGCCACTTTGCAACCTGACCCCAAGGAATCTGTTCATCTGAGAAACACAAAGAGTTAAAGCAACAGGTGTAGTATCAAAGATGACAAGCCATTCCCACTTTCATCTCGGAGAAAAGCAGCAGCATAATGAAGATAAATAGGAATTTTACAGACAGGTAATCACACGATAACAGACCCCTGTTATTTAACACCACCAGAGCTATTTCAAATTGTGTTAGGACTTGTCTGTGCCCACCAGTATCAAGTTCTGCTAATCAGTGATCTGTAAATGTGCGTGGTTCATTAGGGCCCCAAGAACAGCTGTCGGTGTCCACTCAGGATCAGATTGCAGGATATCATTAACTTGGATTCTATATCCGCTTCAAGGCTTTTGTTACAACTAAGTCATAATTCTTTCTTTTCTTTTTTTCAGACAGGACAGCTAAAGACTAAGGTTTCTGTTTTACCTGCTTCTGTTCAGTATCATTTTAATGTGCATTCAAAAGGAAGCTGTAAATATAATGTTCATTGTAACTAGTGCAATAAAACAGAACAGTTTCATGCTTCTTGCACAAGCCCGTGCTCAAGCTTTACAATTGAATTGTTTTTGTGGAACAACTTAAACCCACTTTAATCCCCTATCACCTGTAAAATATGTAAAAATACATATAAAAAGCCACAATATATGTTTCAGAGCACGGTTTTCAGTGTACTTGTGTGACTCTTATCTGATAAAATAGTACACTGGTTTGGCTACTATTGCATGCCTAAAGTATAGTTCTGGAAACATAGGGCCAAGCATGCTCCTTCTCATGAACTGTACTCTAATTATAGTATGAGTTGTTTGATTTTAAGTGCTTCTACTGCAATGAGTAATTTATAGGAAAAATGCAGAAAAAAAATGCTGATCTTCCTACTTTTTTGAAGTAATTCTACTTTTTTTTTTTCTGCATTAATTTCAGGTACGATTAAGAAAATTTAGAAAAAAAATCATATTCACAATTGATAGAGTTAGGACCATGGACAAAAATCAACCAATGCATTATTAGCTGAATTGTATTCAATCATCTTGGCTGTTATTATCCCAGAGTAGCTAAACAATCACAAATTAGACTCATGAAACATTTATTCAAATAAAATTACTCAAATTCAGTAGTTAGCACAAATACCAGTAATAAAAAGGAGAAAAAAATACTAACAAGCTCATTGCTGTCTACAACATGTGTGTGTTTATAATATCCTATTTTACTCATGTAGGCTATTATACAATTACAGATTAGTAGATCTGCTATTAGATACCAGACTGATTATTCATTACTGTTCCTATAAGAAGATTTTATACATTCAATATGAGTCTGACCAAAAATCTACTTACCTCAGTGAGGATTAGGTTCCTAGAACAGACTACGGGATATAATTAGTAATATTAATTAACTAAGATTAATTAGATTAGGAAAATATTAATACAAATTTTATATATCTGGATATATGATGCTAAAATTAAGGCTCCAGGGTAAAAAGCATATTTTTAAAAGAAACTTTCAGACTTTGTTGCTGAAAAATCAGCTTTTTTAATGAGCCCTGCTGAAAACCCAGATCCAGCATACACAACTGTCCTGGCAGTATTTGGAGTGAAGCAGATCTGAGGCTGTCAGCTCGCTGTCAGACACCAAAATGAATCACTCCCAGAGAAGTCCATAAAATACCTGCAGCAGGAGACAGACTGTTCCCCTTGTCTGTAAATGTACCTGTTCTTCCATATCTCTACACACACTCCAACGGAGTGCCTCCTTATGACTCAAAAAAACAATCCCAAAATTCATAAAACCTCTCATTAAAAAGCTGAATAGAAAGCACATGAACTATAGGAGTGAAGGCTGCTGAAACAAATTTATATGTCTATGGGGACTAAAGGTGTCATTTACAGAACCCAACTATGTTTCAGGTCTTCAATGGTCTCCTGTTTCTTTTCAAAAGATTTTTCCACGGGGATGAATTTGGGATATGATAGCTAGCCGCTGAAGCCTAAAACACTGACCATATCATTTAGCTTTCTGTAACCTGGATCCAGAAATGTTAATACTCCCTATCTGGCATGAGCACTTAATAATGTAAGTGAACAGAATTAAATGCAGTTGTGTGTGCTGTGCCCTCGAACATATGGCTGTGAAAATATGTTCATTTTTGCTCTGTATAGATGATGTGCTATGTGTATTTTCTCAGTGAAAGACAATCAAAATAAGACTCAGACTTTAGATTATTTCAAATTATTTTTGCTTAGAAGAAAATCATAATTGCTTGTAAAAAAGGAAAACAGTGGGGACAGCCTTTGACAGAAACTGCAGCCTTGAATTCCTCAGAAGCTAACACATTGACTTGAGCCCTTGGCTGAAGACACTGAAAGCTCTGTTTTAAGGTTTCTCTGCAAGTGATAGAGCCTTGCATCTGGCTGAAATACTGCCGGGAGCTGCCAGTAGCATCCTTTTTGGACACAGCAGCAGACTGGCCCCTAGATCCAAGAATGCCTCAAGGATGGCAGGCTGCAGGCAGCACCCCTTCTCCAGGGCACCAGTAGCAGGAAATGTGGGGTCCTGGTGGGATGTTTTGGGGTATCTGCCTGCTCCTGCATGTCTTTCTTGGTTCCCTGATCATCTAGCAGGAAATCTGTTTGGGTAGAATCTGTCTGGAGTTTGCAGCCTGCCATCCCACGATGACAATTTAGATGGAGCAGAAAATTAATATGAAACCAATTTATCATTGAAAGATTATACTAAAGCAAAACAAAACAAAATAGTTAGTGGGCAAATTAGTTTAGTTCCAATGGCCTGCAGGTACTGCAAAGCCAAAAAGCTCGTGCCTTGGGAAGGGATGGATTTCTCCCAGCTGGGAATGTTGCCACAACAATGAAAAGCAGATTGTAGGTCATGTTGTGTAAATTCAAACTTCTGTCCCTGTTGGAAGAGCTTAGCACAGAGCACCAGCCACACACCAGGCCAGAAGAGAGCCTGTTGTACAGTGATTTGGGAACTCCTACCATGCTGTATGAAGGTCCTTACAAGATGTCAGTAGAGACAACCAACAGAAAGCATTTATCAGTAACATGGGAGAAAACCTATCTCCTTTGTCTCTCTGGAGGGAACTTTCCTATGATTAGAAGCTATAAATAAGATTTGTGGCATTTACATGCTAGCTGTCAGTGCAGTAGATGCTAGCAATATTAAAGCTGTATTACTAATATCTGGTAAAGCAGAGTCTTGGTTGTAAAACTGTAAACTGTAAAACTGTGTAAACAATAAAAAGTAATATCTGTGACTACTTTGCTTTTTCATGAATCACCACCTATCATTAATAAAGCATATTAATAAAAAGGATAATAGCAAACCATCTGATATTAAAAGGTAAGTATCACAGAACTAATAAGCTACAACTATTGTTATGAAACAAAATAGAACGGGTGAGGTACTGATGGTTTTTGGAAAAGAAAGATTCATCATTTAGCTCTGTGCAATGACTGCTATTGAAATTCTGGTGAGACAGTTCTCTGTTGCAACGCTGGGAAAGGATTAACATTGGAATCTGCTGGCAGGACAAATCACAGCAACGTGCTTGATGTATTTTTCAGAAAGATTCCTATATTAAAATGAATGCTTTTATCTGACATGGCAGAGTCAGTGAATGGTAATTAAAGGTATGTCGTTCAACTCATTTAATGTAATTGTTTCTTGTATTATTTTCCCAAATGAAAAATAGGGCTGTTGTAAGAGAGAGTGTTGCTAGTTCAGCTTTCTTTTGATAAAGCAATAATAAGAGACATAACAAAATGCTGTGGTGATGAAAAGAAAGTCACAGCTCTGAGCCTTTTCTTACAGATTTTCTTGCAGCTGTGGCACAAATTGTAAGAGTTTTCCATACACCTAACTGGTTCTAATTTACAGTAAGTAGGTTTACTATGGGCATCTGGAAATATGTGATTTTTCTTTCATCATATTGATTTATACAATTGTAATTATGACTATCACGGTGTTTGGGAAAAATGCTAATTCTCCTGTTACCTGCTTGGACTTGTTATGTTGTGCAAAGCCCTGTAGGGCCTTCTCCAAAACAGGCACATCTGCACACTGACTCCTCTACCCTGCTGTCCTATCTGCTTTGTCCTCGGTGTGTGGGAGCCAGAGAACAGAGGTGCAGACACCTGTGATGATAGCAGCATGACCAGCCATGGGAAGCCATGTCACTGAAAGTATTTGGTGTAAAAAATGCAATGCCTTTCACCCCTGCAAAGTCAGAGCCCAAGAAGAAGACAGCCCCCTTAAGTTGTGCCTCAACTTTGATCAAAGAACAGATTTCAGGATATACTGTCTTAAAACAGAGCAAAACCTGAACACACACACACGGATGCATCTAGACTTCATCCTTTCTTGGCATTGAGACCAAAACCCCAGATCCTAATATCCTATGCCTCTATAATATTTGAATTCTAGATCCAGATCTGGATCCACATTTTGCATTTTGCGCTTGTTTCTGAATAAGTAGGAACAGTGGTATCCCACTGATCTGACATTCACAGCTACAGTCAAAGAGATGTAAAAACACAGCAAAGACAACTCACCAGCACTGTTAAATTCCCAAAGAAGGGACTCAAGCTGCTGCTTTGGAAGTACCTGAGGAAGACTTTCAGATGTCCCAGTCTTTTGCATTGGCTTGCCAGTCAGTTCTTTTCATCATTAAGCTCAGCAAGGATCATTAACACAGCAACTGGTTCACCTTCACCCTTGTAAAAATGGCCTATAAAAATCCCATTGAGTTCTCTAAAGATTCAGAGCGGGAACAATCTCTTCTTCTGTGAACCTGTTCCCTTTATTGTCTTTAAATCAAGGAAGAGCATTACAAGGAAAGATTGCTCTGGGACTATTTGGGGAAACTAGTTCAGGATCTGGGGTGCACACAGAGCCTTCACTTTTACAGCAAGCATGCCATTCCCCCATGCTAGCAAGCTGCTAGGGTTTATTTGGTGGAATTTACTTATTTGTGAGGCTGGTGTTAGAGGGAATAACATGGGCTAATTTTTAACCTGACTTCCTGCTAAAGTGTCTCACATGGCTCTGCTGTTTGTATGAATGTGTACGTATGTATGATCTACCTGTGTCCATGGCAATATATATTTTAACAACACAATTTTTGGAATTTGACATAGATTCATTAAGTTCCATATAGCTGTCTGAAAATAGCTAGCCACTTGAAAGAACGATTGTACTATTGCCTGTGCTGAAGGAAACATGTCAATGAGACTCTTCCCCATATGAGAGGCCAGGGAATCCCAATGGAGGACACAGGTCCTAAGGAGGCAGGGTCACTGCCCAGACCCATTGCTCTACAAGCAATTTTTTTTTTTTTTTAAACAGAATAATTAAAAGCTATGTTATTAAAAGCTACTTTCATTCCAAATGTAAGCCTTAGAAACTGGGAGATGCTAGAGCCCTATAGTGTGATGGGTGGCTGGTTGAGCAAAGCACTGGTGGGGGCTTTGTCACAAGGAGGATAAGCAGAATACACCGTCACCCGTGGCTTCTATGCACTGACATTTGTCTGACTCAGTTGCCCAGTGGTAGCTGACTGGTTCCTTCAGAAGCAAAGTCGTTGGATCACCTCTATTTCTGTGACTGCTTAGGTTTCCACAGGCCTACACCTTGTCAAATTGACTTTTAAAGATGGTGCATATTTCAGCCAAGTTCACAATGGACAAAAGCCTCAAAGATTGTTTGTTTCCTAAAGAACCATTAAATTGGGAAAGTCTACAAAAGAAAGATCCTGTCAGAGCCCTGACAAAAGTTTCTAGGCAGGGACTTTCCACCTTTCTAGATACAAAATGAATGAATACTGTGGGTCCTGCACATGCTACTCCACCCACCTTTGCTGTTCTCCACATGTGCAAAATACATAAAAGTGCAAAGTGGCTGTTTAAAGTGGCTAAGGGCACTGAGCTCGCCAAGTATATTTACAGCACATCTAAAGGTTGTTGCTAGGAACACTAAAATGTTTATTGGCAGAATATGAGGAGTGAATTTTATGAAATGTTTGCTACTGGACAATAAAAAGGAGGAAAAGGTGATGATTATATTTCTGAATGTCTGTAACCAAAAAGCTTTCTCAGTCTCAAATCTCAGTCCATTTATAAAGATACATAAATGTCATGCCTTCTGCATCTGAGTAGAAGCCAAGCTAAGGACACATGACATCCGCTTCAGATGAAAGTGATCCGTGCTTATAATGTAATTCCACATACATAACGACTTCCTCTTTTTTTTTTTCCCTTTTCTTTTTTCCCCCTCCAGTTACCAAGGAATTATCTGGGGAGGATTGTCAGTGTAACAGCTTTGTCTCGTTAAGAAAGTTTGGAACTCAAATTTCCTTTGTGAAGATGAGGGCTAACGGTTTAGTAGCTGATATCTTGCAAAGAATTATCTATTTGGCACATGCACAGACATGCAAGGGCTTTACTTAAGCAAAATGTACATTCCAGGCTCCACTTGTTTCCTGTGACATTCTGGAAAAAATTGACTCTACTATTTTGTGCAACAAATCTGTAGACACAAAGTGCAGCAGTGCTGCAGCACTGCTCCATTACAGTCCTTTTCAGTAGCTCAATACTACTGCTCAATCACATGGAAGTCCAGTCAGCCCACATGTCATTCTGCTGTTGGTCACACTTATTCCAAGGATATGTACCCTGTCAATGTACAACAGTGCTTGTATCAGAACCTATTTATTTTGCACTTGTTATATTAGTGCAGTTTTTAAATCTATTCCATCTTCGCTTTGGTATCCACGCCTGCTCATCTAAAGTCATGAATTCATAAGGACTCAACAAACATCTAATAAAAACCTCAGCCTCTGCCACAGTAGCATTTACTGAATCATCACTCTTCTCAAAAGGGAGGAATTTTTCAACAGTTTGTGCAAAGTTGTGAGCAAAGACCTAATTAAAACCACATTCAACAGAAAGGTATCTTAAATTATAAGTGAAGGAAAAATCTGAGTAATATTAAGCTGTTGTTAAAATACACAACTAAGTCAAGTTAATTGTTATTACTGGCAACCTCAGGGACAGATGAGCAGTGAAACACTTGACTGAGCAGGCCTTTGGTCAAACAACTGATGTTACATAGCTATTTGGCAGTAGACTCCTGATCCCAGTGAATGAAGAGATATAATGCTGCCACTAAGATAAACAAGGCAGCTTGTATAAGTATCAAAAACATTGTCCTTCCTCCTGTTTTTACTGAAAAATGCTGATGGAATTCAGACTTGGGAAGCACTGACATTGGTGGATTTGGGGGACAGGAACCACAAAGGCAGTCCAATCTCTTCCTGTAATTCCCATTCAATAATTCATGGCTAACGCTATTATATTGTTATCTGCCTTACAGGCTGACACACTGATGCAAACAACTGCATCTTGTTCCACATGCCTTATAGTTATTTACATCCAAAGTATGCATAAAATGTGACCTTTCTACTGCAAAAAAGCTTTATAACTAAAATCTTTTTTTTTTTTTAACTATATACTAAGGAGTGACTAAGTTCCACTCAGTTAATTAACTAAGATATTGGAAGGATAAAAACAAAACATAAGCATTTAAGTAAACAGATACAAGATGGTAAGAGATCTTTGATTTAGAGAGCTAAACTCCAAGTCAATCAGGATCTCAATTTTATCTTTATTTCAGAGGAAGGAATCCTCTCTGGTGCCTTCCTTTGACAAGGTTTGTCTGCTGACAGTCTAGGGGACTTTTCACAGACTAATCTTACAAGGTCAACCACGAGATGATGTTTTCCCCATAACCTGAGGCTACCTGAGTGATGAAAACAGGTTGCAAAACAAAACCTGGCATCTTTCTCTCCTTGGAGCTTTGTATAGCTTCTGCACTTGGAGAATACTGTGGCATTAACTGGTCTGGCAATTAGGTCAGACAGCAAAGAGTCTGAAGGAAGCATTTCTTGCTTAAACCTCTGCTCTTTGGCCAGCATACTGAAGTAACTGCTCTGCCTAAATGCAGCCCTGCTGTCCTCAGGAACAGTCTTGTATGTGAGAAACTGTTTGCCCTCAGCAGCTATATCAAGACAAATTTGTGATTGAAACAACTCATCTTCATGATGAATTCTGCTCCTAAAACGTCTCCACTTCAAGTTTTCCCCTCAGCATTTGCTTCATGCACACCCCATGGCCATGGGGATTGAAAGGGAGCATAAGTGTTTGTGCAAGTAGCATTGTGCTGGTTTTGCTCAGACAGGTGCTTGCATACACAATGATGGGCACAATGGAGGAACCTGAATAGACTACACTGTCAACTCCAATGGAAAGTGCTTTCTTCCCTGTAAGGTGCATCCGCTTGTGCCTTCATCCAATGGAAGGAGATTGTCCTCCATTTCACATAAATTGGAATAATGAGTATTGTGTCTGTGTGGGGGACACATCTAAGGCTGCAGTTCATTTCTGAGCTGGTGAGCAAACGAATAATTACAGGAGGGAGCACATGTGAACAAAGTTGAACAAGCCTGATGAGATCCTCAGCTGAAATGCTCTCTTTCCTAATCTCTTCCTTTCAATCAAAGGGGGAAAAAAAAAAAAAAAAGAAAAGAATCCTTCTAGAAATAAAGCACAAGTTTTTAACAGTGCATGCAATTAACTATTGAAATAGCTTGCTGAGTATTCTCCTTCATCTGAAGGCTTTCAGACAAGGCAGGATGTCTTTCTAAAAGAGATTCAAACAGCCAGCCTTAATGGCAGCATTTTTGTGCTGCGTAGGGGCTCAGATGAGATTTCTGTAACAGCCCCTCCTGGCCACAGTCTCCCAGTAAGTTTCACTTTAGTGGTTCTCAGTGTTTGCATGGAAGGAAGGAGGTCATTTCTTGGCAATAACTTAATCATTGGTGATTCTATACACGCTTCCAACATTGATAGGTATAACAATATACACAGTTATAAATAAATGCTAAAGACATGGTTGCTATGTGAAATTTCTCTATACAAAGTCAGCATGTGTTTACTTCCACTGATTAAATTCTCAAGTTTCCATCTCCAGCACCAAGTTCAGAAGGTAATTCCTTGTTCTGAAGCTAAGTTTAAATGCTAGATGCAAATAAACAAAAATAAAATGACACAGCAGTAGCAAAGATACACCTGTATAGATCAGATCATGGTACACTGCCCTAAGCCTAATGCCCATCATTATATTCTCAGTATGATTTCATAATAGTTTCTTACTTTGAAATCTTCTCTGGTATTTTATTCAGGCATCTGATGTCATTTTGGGCAACTTACGTTTCGTGCCAGCTGCATGAGCTGGTACATGTAGCACAAGGCCATGAGGAGACTTGTTTCTTTCTACACCAAGAGCCAGATGAATACAAGACGGTCTGGGGTGTCACCAGTACCTGTGCTTAGCCATGCAGTCAATGAAACAAAATTAATTTCCCTGCTGTGTAATTAAATAAATAAATCATTGTGGGGTTTTTTTTTTTTTCCATTCCATATTGATTTAAGAAAGAAAATGAGACAAAGACTACAGATGCCTGGCCTATCACCATAAATTTAAGACAAATATATTATGTTAGCTGAGAACTTATCCAATAGCACTTAATTACTTGAATAGCAATGTGATAGGTAACTGATTTAAAGAGAGCAATGTTAAAGTCAGGGCTGTCAGTGAACCTTCCCACCAGTAATATAAGCTACTGTTCTGGTCTCCTTTCAGTGTTATTTATGGCTGATTAACTTGACTACCAGATAGCAGTACACAAACCTAGCCATTTAAAGATCTATTCCAGATAAGAGATTATCTTGGTGGCAACACTGTTTGTGTTCAACATTTTGTCAAGATTATCTTGGTGGCAACACTGTTTGTGTTCAACATTTTGTCAAAAAATACCAAGCTGGTCCTGTGGGAAGCTAAAAAACATTTCTCCTTTGAGGTCTTGGTTCTGTTCAATGTGACTTCTATAGCAAACATTACAAGAGGTTGTCGTTTATTTTGAGCTAACATTTTCAGCCCTTACTGCAATTATAATAATTAGAAGGATCAGACACCAGGCTCTGTTTTCTTTCTGAATATTAATCCTGTTCGTTGTCACTTGAAAGCAAGGACTAGCATTCTAAATAGGTTCAAACCACATCTTGAAGAAGAGGCATAACCCTAAACCAATTCCCTGCATCTGCCTCCCAAAACATTGATTCTGACAGCCTCAGAACATCTCAGTTTTGATGCTTTAGATTGAAATTTGCAGTTCACAATTACTGATCCTCAAGCTCTATCTGAAATCCATCTGAATTGTGTTTGAGTCTCAGCTTCTCACTCTATGAAAAAAAAAAAAAATACTTTGCTCATCTCTGAAACAATCACAATCTAACAGCAGAACTCAGACAATAAATCAAACCACCTGTAACTATTCAATTAATTTTGCATCTTGCAACTCATAGAATGACATACAATATGCAGTAAATTAGCACTGCTACTATTTTTTTCCTCCCTAATTATATTACTCAAAAATTTGTTTCTTTCAACTGATGCCATCCAAAAGTAAATAAATACTTTGTTCTTTAGGGAAGAAGGAAGAGGACTTGTCAGCAGTAACAGCAATAGACCTCCAATGCTTCCATACTGTTCACTGTACTGGGCAAACAAGCCCTCACAAAACCAAAGAGATCACTCTTGCAACACTCCCTACAGTAGGTTTTCTTATGAAAATATGCAAGAGCACTGAGGGTCTCACTTGACTGCTCAGACACAGTGATTGTTCACTTCTTTTATTTCACTGACATCCTCCCAGTGGGTGAGATGCATGAGGAAGAGGCAGTGGTGACAGTGCTTGTCTAGTCCAACCAATCTCCACATGGAGAAGACCCACTTTAGTGCTGCACAGCAAAGAAAGGTGCAACAGTGCCTTCTACAAGGATAGGAACATACTTGTAATAATATTAGCCAACATTTAGTTTAGAAAGCTATACAGGAAAAATCAACTTACCCTTCCCAGTGGCTAGCATAGTCTCAAAAAGGGCACAATCTCTACATAGAAATGCTGCTCCCTTGGCTGCTAACCCTTAAATGAAGGTGAGAATCTGCTCCTGGGTTAGCCACACCTTCTCACCTGGTGCTTAATCACTGGTTCAGGCTGTGACCTAGCAATTCCCATACACTGGAAAAAACTTTCACACCATTGATGTTAATTACTTGGTCACTGGGATATTTTTCCATATTTGTCTTTGTTTGCATTACATTTGGCTCATGCTTGATAATGGTGACAGTTCTCATTCAGTACACTCACAGGACACCTCCTATTTTAAGGACTTTGCTTTCAGATACCAGGCTTGAGCGGCTTGGGCTGAGATTTGCCCTGACACGTGTTAACTTGAGACTCAAGGGTTTATAAAAATCTTTGTCACTGTTCTGACCCATTAGCAAAAGCAGGGTGGAAGAGAAGTTATTTTTGGACATGCAAATAACAATTCTGCCAAGCTTTTATTTAGGACAGTTTCATTCTCCCACACTTTACAGAGTAGACTTGAAACTAGGCCTAGTGGAGACTGCCTTTCTTTGATGGCTGCATAGCACCAGGACCCACACAGTTAGAAAAGGGTGGGAGGGACTGGGAAAAGAATGCATTAGGGGAATGGAGCCAAAGGAGAGGGAACACGCTGTCTGCTGCTCTAGTAGCACCTCCAGTGCAATGGAAGAGATCTGTCCTGGAGGTACTTTCAGCAACTCTTTGCATAATGTTTCATCCATTTCTCCCTCCTTCAGCTCCACACAGACAGTAAGAATTCATTCTTTGCCACATCTTCACAGCCACTCAGAAAGAGGAAGAGAGACACCATACCTGGCAGGCACAGGCAGAACTATGCCATCTATATGCTGGATGGGACGTGCTGGAGAAGTGAAGCAGGAATTAATCCAGCTTTTTGAGTCACAGTTTGGCATTAATTCACTTAATGCGCTCCCAGGAGGAGGATGGGCTAATGAAAGCAGATTCCCAACAACTTCCTAGCTTAGCCTAGCTTTGCACAGCCTCATGCATGTGTCTACTGTGTAAGAAATATCTGCATAAAATACTTTGAAACCATTTTTTTTCCTCACCATTAGTAGCTCTCCTTATAATTCGTATAGGTGTAATGAAAATCCCAGACAATGAGATGGTTTGGTCTTATTTTTTTCCAAACTTCACTTTTACAAAGCTTATGAAAATCATACACAGAATTGAACTGTTATTAAGGCTCCAATGTCAATAATTCAATGTGAATATTAGAGCTGCCAATACAAGCTTAATCTAGTCTCTCTGGTGTTCGTACATTATAATAGCCTTTACACAATCACAGATTATAGTGAAGTAACTAATTTTCTGCATCACTGTTGGGAATTTGTTGGCATAAAATCAGAAATGAAGTTTGGATTTTTTCTCCCAAAGCCAAGAGGTGTCGGTGTGCCTCTCCTATGGGGAAGGGGAAAGGAGAGACCTACAGAAGGATGCCCTCTCTATGTGCTGTCACTGTCATGCTTTGACCAGCCCCCTCACAGCACCAACATACTCATTACAGCAGAGATGTGGACTTTGGCTTAGAGGAAGTCTGGAAGTTGGACTAGATGATCTTGTAGGTCCTTTCCAACCTAATGCATCTATGAATCTATGAATAAGTCAGTGAGCTGTACTTTGTGTGTGACAGAATATTCTGATTAATGTAGGGAGTCTCAAGGGAGAAAGGGGGAGGATTTTCATAGATTCATAGATTCATAGATACATCAGGTTGGAAAGGACCTACAAGATCGTCTAGTCCAACCATCCTCCTATCACCATCCGTACCCACTAAGCTACTAAATCAAATCCCTTAGCACCTCATCTAAACGCTTCTTGAACAGCGCTAGGGATGGTGCCTCAACCACCTCCCTAGGCAGGCTGTTCCAATGCCTGACCACTCTTTCAGAGAAAAAAATTTTCCTCAAATCTAATCTAAATCTTCCCCGGCGCAACTTGTGGCCATTCCCTCTTGTCCTGTCATTAGTTATCTGGGAGAAGAGGCCGACCCCCTCCTCACCACAACCCCCCTTCAGGAAGTGGTAGAGTGCAATAAGGTCCCCTCTGAGCCTCCTTTTCTCCAGACTAAACAATCCCAGCTCCCTCAGCCGCTCCTCATAAGACTTGTGCTCCAGACCCCTCACCAGTTTTGTTGCCCTTCTCTGAACACGCTCCAGGGCCTCAATGTCTTTCTTGTAGTGAGGGGCCCAAAACTGAACACAGTACTCGAGGTGCGGCCGCACCAGAGCTGAGTACAGGGGGATGATCACCTCCCTGCTCCTGCTGGCTACACTATTTCTAATACAGGCCAGGATGCCGTTGGCCTTCTTGGCCACCTGGGCACACTGCCGGCTCATGTTAAGCCGAGCATCAACCAACACCCCCAGGTCCTTTTCCTCTATGCAGTCTTCAAGCCACTCTGCCCCAAGCCTATAGCATTGCATGGGGTTATTGTGGCCAAAGTGCAGGACCCGGCACTTGGCCTTATTGAACCTCATCCCATTGATCTCAGCCCAGCTATTCAGCCTATCCAAATCCCTCTGAAGGGCCTCCCTACCCTCTGGCAGATCAACACATCCTCCCAGCTTGGTGTCATCTGCAAACTTACTGAGGGTACACTCAATCCCCTCATCTAGGTCATCAATAAAGATATTAAACAAGATGGGCCCCAATACCGACCCCTGGGGGACACCACTCGTAACAGGACGCCAGCTGGACTTAACTCCATTAACCACTACCCGCTGGGCACGGCCCTCTAGCCAGTTCCCCACCCAGAGGAGAGTGAACCTGTCCACACCACGGGCTGCCAGTTTCCCCAGGAGAATACTGTGGGAGACCGTGTCAAAGGCCTTGCTGAAGTCCAGGTAGACTACATCAACAGCCTTTCCCTCATCTACCAGTCTGGTCACCCAGTCATAGAAGGAGATGAGGTTGGACAAGCACGACCTGCCCTTTGTGAACCCGTGCTGACTGGGTCTGATCCCCTGGTTGCCGTGCACGTGCCGTGTGATCTCCCTCAAGATCATCTGCTCCATAACTTTCCCTGACACCGAGGTCAGGCTGACAGGCCTGTAGTTCCCCAGGTCTTCCTTACAGCCTTTCTTGTAGATGGGTGTACATCGGCAAGCCTCCAATCTTGTGGGACCTCTCCAGATAACCAGGAATGCTGATAGATGGTAGAAAGCGGCTTGGCAATCACCTCTGCCAGCTCCCTCAGTACCCTTGGGTGGATTCCATCTGGTCCCATGGACTTGTGACAGTTCAGATGGAGGAGCAGGTCTCTGACCATCTCTGCTTGGATCACAGGGGGTGTATTATGCGCTCCGTATTATGCACTTTCAGCTCATCAGGAGATAAGGAAGCTTGCAAACATTCTGAAATGCTAAAACTTTCCTTCTTTTTCAGAGGAATTTTGGCAGTGTAAATCAAGCAAAGGGTTTACAATGCTTTAGTAACATCCTAGAAGCAAGGAAGTCAAGAAAAAAATAGATTTGCTGGCTGCATTTGCTTTTTATTACACTACCACATTCACATGAAACATTCTTGCAGAATGCAAGGGATATTGTACATGTTGTCCAACTGTTTGCTGCAAAGTTTGTGCTGATTTGAGCCTTGTGAAAGACAGGAATTATAGTTAGTGAAGACAAAAGAAGGTGAAATCTCAAGTTTTATCTGAAAACTTCATTTTAAAGAATATAATGAAAAAATCTGAGCCAAATTATAATTAAATTGACTAAGATGTAGGAGGGTCTATGTTTTTATACAACGGCTGTTTTGAGAAACAAATGATTTTGTTGTATTTCATCAGCCAACACGTTTTCAGCTTTTCTAAAGTTCACACTCAGTTTTGACTGAATATTTATATAAACGTATGTATTTCCTTGTTAACACAAACAGTGTTACATACATAGCTGCCAGAAGAGTTTGCGAGGAGGTGCAAACTGATGTGCTTTACATATGTTGATTTTTCAACCCAACTAATTTATCTAATCTTGATAGTATTTGCGAATGCCTTGCCCGGTTTCTGCAGGAGTAATAGACCAGAACAGTTGCTGCCCATCTCAGTCTGCAGATAAGAAGTATGCAAAACTGAGAAGCAACTGGAAAATGGTGATGCACTCTTCTCATTTGAACGTATGGTTACTGGTTGTTACTCAGGTGCCTGGAGCCTGATGAGTTTAAAAATTCATTCTGCTTTGGAGGATCACCTAGCAACAGTGTCTGGGAAACCACCGCTCTGAGGGATTTTTTTTACTTTACTGTGTTTTCAAATATAAGGCAAGGGGGCAAAATCTCACACAAGAACAAAATCTAAGCAAATCAACATCAAACATCCAGCTATCCACAAAAATAGGAGTCGTAAAAATAGGCTGCCTTAAACAACTGAAATGACATGGAGAAATAATATTTCCCAAATATTTGTGCAAAGTCAGTCTCACCTTAAAAGTTCACTGGAAATCAGTGTTGCAAGCAACATGAAATCAGATTTTATTTAAAATACGGACAGGAAGAAAATCCGACCAACCATCTTCCAAACCCATACTGGGTTTACATTATTCAACGGAAATAAGGGATTAGTCCAAATGAATAAAATGCAACTATTCAATCTGGAATTTGACCAGAATATCCATCTGAATGACTTCTATTGCATTAAAAAAATACATATATATATATATACTATTTTGAGAGCCAGTCCCAAAAATACTGCAGAAAGTTTGGGGGATGGAGTTGGCTTTTTTTTTTTTTTTTACCTTTCACTCATTTTAATAGTCACTGGATTATTTCCAAAATTGTTTCATATAGGCTCCATTTCCAAAACAGATCAGAGCCCTCCCACACTGGACTGTGGTCCTGTAGGCTGCCAGAGAAAGGACAGCCTGTACTTATCACATCGGGATCTGCGTGTGAACGTGATAAGGGAATACAGAGTAAACATTTAGTGCATTTCTCAGTTCTCAAGACTTTAATCTTGGGTCTGTGAGAAAAGTAGGCCACATACTGTGGATGTCTCATCATTATCCTATGGGGACAAAATGTCTAACAGTGTGTTTTGACTTGGTATGCCTATAGGAATTTCTGCATACTCTCTGTTCCTTTTTCTCTTTCACACACAGGGAATATTGGTTCTTCAAATAACATGATGCATTAGAAGGCTTTTAAATTAATCTGAGCCAAAGAGGCACTGACAAATTCTTCTGTTTGGTATATATGGACTATCATATCATCGTCTTGAACTATCCAATTAACAGTGGCAATAATAGCACACTGGCATATAAAATTTTCAGGTGAAGAAAAAGATGTCTTGAAGTCCAAAATATTTGGAGTAAGCTGAAACAAGTGATTTCTAAGTATAGTTTCTAAGAATGAAAGCAGCTGAGTTCCCCCCATTCAAAAAAATTCTCACTGCAAACTCATTCTCTAATAAACTCCAAACACAACAGGATGTAAGGTGCTTACTGCCACTGATTCAAGTGAAATCAGGTGTTAGTTATAGTTTCCAGCTCACAAAGGGGAAGTTAATGCTCAGTCAGAGGAATGTGAGAACATATATGGAAGTCTAGAGCATCAATCTTCAAAATAGGGGACAGATGGAGCAAAATAGTCAGTCTTTCCATTTATGCTTTGTTTGCAATGGCTGGGCATATTTGTTCCTGTGCAGGTAGGGTGGACAGGCTGCACCTAATTCATAATAAAGACAAGATAATGGCCTTCCTTTTGTGAGCTGTGCTGTCAGCCATGGTTAGTAGCAGTACCACAGTGGTGTGTAGAGCTTCTGCCACACTGTCATCTTCCATCATACTGTCTACAGGACGTATGATCCCCTCCACCCAAAACCAAGTTACACAAAGATGGATGAAATGTGAGTGACTACCATCAGTTTACACACAGGAAGTCAAGACAAGAAATGGCAAAAATGTCTTCAAATGTAAAATTCACCTCATCCACCTCAGAATTCCTGTTAACTTTCAGTGGTGAGAAATACACATTTTCATAATGTCTCTTCTTTATTAGACATCTACTTTCAATTGAGATTAATTGTGTCTAAATTATGAAAGAGGACAAGGTAAATAGCTCAGGTATATATATTTGTATATATATTGTAGGCACGTGGTCACATTCTTGCATTATTCTACGTGGATTTAAAGTATCTAAAGGAATTCTTAGCAGTACTGAAGGTCCAAGACATCTGAAGTACCTGAGCACCTATATGCCTTTTTAACCTATTTAAACATACGTGCATATGTGCATGTGTACAAATATATTTTTGTTTTTACCCTTTACAAAACTAACTTAGTCAGCTCCTGGCCTAGTTGTTTTCTGAGGTTCTCTCCTCCAGCCATCTAATTTGCCTTATTCATTGAAATAAGTTGACATCCAGTTCACGACTGAGGATCTCAATTGGCTGTAGGGCACCCAGGCACTAAGTGTCACACCACTTCACACTGCAGCACTTTATCATCTTTAATGGTCCATGTTACCTGCAGAGGGGACTTTGCAGAAGCCTGGAAACAGCAGAGCAGATGCCCCTCACTGTTCAGGCATGAATGGTGCCTGGGGCCAGCTGGGAGTGAGCAGCCCAGATCCACAACTATAGTATTCTCCTTCCCACATTTCATTGACGCATCGAAGTCCTCACTCTGTATCTTTAGAAATACATGCTTAGAAAGCTTACAGTGTTTAAAGAAACTTCTTCATTCACCATCCAGTTTTCTCCTTCATTTTCCCTGCTAGTACCACTGTCAGAAAATGTTGATAATGCCCTTCAGATGCCTTTTCTTAGTTGCTGATATCTTCTGGTCTAACATCTTTCACCTGGGATCAACTATGTCTTGCATAAAAGCTATCATTTTTTCTCTTCAACTGTGTCCTTTTATGCTATTACAGTGCAAAACAAGAAGGCCTGATCCATGCTGCTTACACAGTCTCAGGGGGATCATGTTACCTGAAAACTTCTCTGGCACTGCTCTGGTTCTGGTACACCTGGAACATTGTGCTGGAGCAAAGGGTCTCTGGAAGAAAACCAATCCTTTCCCTTGCTATGCATTATTTTCCTCTCTCAGTTGTTGTGACCATTCCTGCTCTACTCTATTTCCATGGCCACTTCATCAAGAGAGTTAACTTTGAAAAGCAATTTCTTTCCCCACTTCATTTGATACCATGCTGGTACAAGATACTACCTGCTCTACAAGTACAGAGAGATCTCCATCTGATCCTCAGGCTGATAGAGACATAGAGCCATAGAATCACCAGGTTTGGAAATGACTTGCAAGATTTATTTATTTATTTTCAGTCCAACAGTCCATCTATAACCAATAGTACTCTCTAAACTACGTTCTGCAACACAATGTCTAAATGTTCCTTGAACACGTCCAGGGTCAGTGTGTTCATCTCCCTGGGCAGCCCATTCCAACACCTGACCACTCTACCAAAAAAGTATTTCCTAACTTCCAGCCTGAATCTCCCCTGGCGCAACTTGAGGCCACTCTCTGTAGACCTATCACTAGTTACGAGAGAGAAGAGGCCAACCCCCAGCTCACTACAGCCTCCTTTCAGGTAGTTATAGAGAGCAATAAGATCTCCCCTTAGCCTCCTCTTCTCCGGACTTAACAATCCAAGCTCCCTCCGTCACTTTTTGTAAGGCCTGGACTCCAGACCCCTCTCCTGCTTAGTTGCCCTTCTCTGGACATGCTCCAAGGCCTCGATGTCTTTCTTGCAGTGAAAAGAATGCTGGACTGTGCCTAACATACTTTATCTCTAGGGATCTTTGTGTCTCTAGGGATCATGTGATAAAGATACAGTTTCTAGACACCCTTTTCCACAATGACTCTTGGCCTCTCCTTTCACGGTTCAAAAATCACAAAGCCGTATTTATTTTAACATTTCCAGAATTCAAAAATAAGAAGATAAAGAGAGAATAGCACAAACTACATAGAATAATAGATATATGGTGACAACAGAAGGCTATTTACAGGATACCAATGGGAGTTCCATCTCAGTAAGGTGGATTGCAAAACAGTAACTCCTTCAAGCTAGGAGAAATAAATTATCCTGATGGTATTTATTCACTTGTAGCATTTCCCTCAGATGCATTCCTCTCTTTCAGTACCTCACTTTATCAGCTTCCCATGCCATGGAACCCAGTGCCTTTCAGGATCTGCTGGAGGAGCAAAAACTGCAAAATAGAGACAGATACAGGTTAGAGGCCTTGGTTTTGTTTATACCACATCTTTACTGAACGAAACAAAGGATGCTTCACCTCTAGAGGTTAAAGCTGATGTAAGCTGTCTCCATAAAAGCATTGTGGAAACAAGACGCTAAAATCCTGAGGTTAATACTATCCTTTGTCATCAAAAATTGCTTAGGAAAGGTTCCTATGGCCACTGCAGGGCTGCCTTGTGTCTTCATCAGCCTCATTAAGTGTGTCCTGTCACTCAGCATCCAGCTTTCTCTCTGGTTCTTACTTCAGGGCTTTCCACCTGAGAAAGGCCCTGGGGAAGGACTGTTATTTTACTGAAAGGTAATTCAGGAAAGGCAATAACAAGCAGAGAAATTACGTGCAGCAAGTAACTATTATGTGCTTGTTACGCTGTTACCAAAACAAATTAACTGACAGAAACTCCCACAGTTTTGTTTCAGGAAAAAAATCTACTGATTGCTATTTAGTTCTCCAACCTTTTCTAGGTCCAGTTCTTTACAAGACACATATGTCTTGTGCACCACAGGTACTACCAAAAGAGAAATGATACACTGACTCATATGTAGTTGACTATTTTCTGACAAGTGGACCAAAGATACCATCTCTAGATGAAGAGGGGAAGACAAAGTATAAGGAGGAAACAAAATATATCTCCCTCTCTTTTTGGCTCCAACATGATTGCTCTGTGGGTGCTTCCTGATGGAGGAGAGGAGGGAGGGAGATAACCATTATTCTTCCCCCTTACTAGATGGCAAACTGGGACAAGGAGAGTATTTTTCTCCTTCTCTTTCCCCAGTGCACATGCCAAGGAGAATGAATGAAAAGCAAGTAGCCACAATGAATTATTCTATCCCAAAAACAAGGCAAAGACCTGAATCACATTCCCTATGTTCACACTGTATTTTACAGAGAGACAACTCTTAAGGCTCAGCATGTATCTAGCAAAAGATGTATTCAGGCATTATATCTTGAAATTCTATACTGATTATTCTTCAGGGACAATGAGAATTAGAGGTGATATAATTTCAGCCATATCATTCTTGAAGGATCACAAAGGCCTTCATTTGCATTAAATAATCTTCCCAGCGGAGTTGTGTGTAGCTGAGTAAAGAAGAGGGATGAAGAGATTAATGGTCCTGTTTTCAAATGTGGGCTCCCAAATGCAAGCAAGTTCTTTTATGCATACACATTGGAAAGCATTTTCTTGAGGACTTCATCAGTCCATGGAATGATGTTACAGCTGCCCCAGCAACACACCTCCACAATGTTGCTTCTGAGCCATAACCACAAAAATACTTTTTCCCTCTTAAAAAAAGTTATTCCAACTCACGAGGAGTGCATTAGTAATTGTAAATTCACCTTGAAAATAATCTGTTTTGAACCAACATTTTGGGAAGCTTTGTTTAAAGGTTCAGAAGAATGTGCTGGTAGTCATTTTGGGAACTCATTCCTTCCCTCTTCTGGCTAGACAGGATTTATTTCTTGAGCAACACAGTCTTCAGACAGGGGATTATTGGGCTGGTGAATCCCAACCAAAAGAATGTGCTAATCCTGCTGGTTAAATCCTTTTGGCAAGAGCGCTCACTCAACCTTCAGTGTAAAGCACCCAAGACCATTTTACGGAAGACAAGGACTGCTGACCTGGTGTGCCTTTGTGGGTGGAGGAAAGACATAACACATAGCAGATACTGAGTGATTGTCCTGAAAGGTCTCTCTGATTTTACAGAGTTCTGCATCCAACTTGCAACTATGAAAACAGTGCAATAAACCTGTTCCTCACAGTGCCTTCTCCATGGTTACAGTGATCTAATCCTATATGCAGCTCAGTTGCATAATATTTGCAGGTTGCATAATATTTGGCTCTTTATCTTGAGGCCTGTAGATGTTATACTAGCTTTTGTATTATTTATTTCTTTTCTTTCTCAAGCACTTAAAAACAAATGTGTAATAGCCTGGATTACCCAAAGGTCATAAAGAGGCTTGGTTTTCCATATAAAAAAAAATTATTGCCCATTTAATGGTCTACTTTTTATTCGACTTCCTTCAACCTCATGGAGTTATAAATCTGTAGTATTGAAGAATGCTCTGACTCAAGTTAATATGTTTGATTACTAAAATAACTGTTACAGAAACTCATTAAAAACTGATAGATACATTTCTACCAGTGCCAATGCAACGTGAAAAAAGGGAAAATAGAAAATATACCAAAGACTAATATGTTGATTTTTCTAAAATTTTTTATTATACTGTCTAGAAATGTTGAGAATTTTCTGTACTTGATTGGCATTTCCAGAATTACCAGGTACCTTTCAAATTGAAGGGTAGGAAGGTTCACAGTCTTTACTGCCATACCATGAACCATCTGCCTCTGATGGTGTGGGCCAACATAATAAAATAGGAGGCAGTACTTTCAGAGCAGCCATCATCTGTATGTTATGTGAGTATAAACACCACAAGGCCTTCCCAGCCTAAAGTCTCATACCAAATATGCCTATGATCTGGTAAACAAAAATGTACTGCTACCCCAGAAACATTATGTAGCAGCACGGTTAGTTGCCCTTATGAAAAGAAGCTAAATTATTATTGTTCTAGGAACTCAATGGGAACTGTTTTTCATTGTGTGGCCTGGATTTTAGTGGGATAAGCTACTGATGCACAAATTCACAGCAGGAACACCAAAGCCTCACAGCACAGCCAGCATGGTCTGACCCCATGCATGCTGCTCACACTGGTGTGTCTTGAGCGCCTATCAGGAGTGCATGGCCAGAGCAGTGTTGCAGGGCTGCAAGGCATCCACATGTAAAGTCCAGACAAAGGTAGAAAATCCTAAAAAGCTGCTCAGACAGGATTTTCATTTGGAAAAAGAAGACCTGTCCAGAAGAATTCAGGTTTGCAGTCACATTAGGAAAATTGTCCTGTACTAATCAAGCTTGTTTTATTTGAAGGGTAAAACGTTTTTATTATGCCAGTACAAAGCAATCCCACTTGTCCAACTGTGCCTATACTAAACATACTTCATTCCCACAATGTAATGGAATCCCTATCCCAGCATTCCCAGTGTAGACACAACGTCACTCATCTCAGCCACTCATCTCCAAAACTGAAAAAAAAGTCCTTAAAAAAGGGTGTGGTGAGTAGTCATCAAGGGACAAGAACTGACTTCAGATTATCACAGAGAAAGTCCTATTACACAAAACATTATATATCAGTATTGCATAATGTCTGTAAACGGTATATGGTTTTATAGAAGTATACCTCACAAACAAAATATGATTGCTTTGAGTATTTGAGAATGATACTTCACTAAATATGTCAAAAATCAAATTCATCTAATATCCATCAGTCAAATATCTCAGTTCAAAAATTCTAAAGAGCATTCTTAATTGTCCTCATGATGTTAGAGAATTTCTGCAGTGACACTGGACCAGTTCTTCATGTATTTCAAAGTTTCCTGTTATTGTATCTATGTATGGCATGTAGTAGTTCTGCATGAACTCAGAAAGTCATTAAGACAGCATGTATTTCTTTAAATAGAAGAGACAAATAAAAAATGAAAATACAGACTGGTTTCTGAAAACCTTCAAATAGAAGCTGTGTTTCCTTTTTCTCTGAGTGTAGCCTGCCATTTCATATTTCTTTTGTAAATAATTCATATTTATTAAATAAATAAATAAACATTATTAAACACCAAGTCCTGTCTGGTTTACCATTTTCTACATATTGCAAATGCTGTTGAAAGCATTCCTATCACCTAATAACTTTTTTAAGATGCAATTTCCTGAAATATCCCAGCTGAAGAGCAAACTAAACAAATACTGGGGGAGATTGTTGTAGAAATACTGTAGACTGTCAATTCACCTACCCCTACCCTTGGCAAGACCACATCTCTACACAGAGCAGCTCGTGCTGTGATTGAGCAGCTCAGATTGTGCTTAAAGATGGCACATAATAACCACCTTCCATAAAATGATTTGAAGTGTGACTTTCTCAGGCACTAGTAAACTCCTGTACTACCTCTGCCATGATTTGAGTAGCACTAGCAGCAGCACCAGCCTTCCCAAAAACAAGGGAGACCAGCAGTGGGCACAAGGGACCTGTCTGTGTGCCACCAAGGAAGCTGCCCATCAGTCTCAGCTTCCCACACTCACTTCTCCAGGCCTGGATCTTCCCTGCCACACATGCCCCCAAATGCTCTGATGCCCACTGGATCCGTCTTGTTGGCATGTGGGTCACGTGTCTGGCCATGTAACCAGCCTTTTGATGGGTGTGACACAAGCAATTAACCCCTTTGGCAGATGCAGCATCTGCAGGTTTGAGGGAGTTAAATGAATGGCTGAAGTGCTGTTTAGCCTTCATTAGCCTGAGGCATTGGATTACAGTGTTATTTAAGGCCTTGCTCTTGTCTGTATTGGCAGAGACTTTCAATTTAAAAAGAAGGTTGCTGTCAGACACCCTAATCCTGGCAATAAGAACAAACTCACCTGATTCAACCCAACTACATAAACAGATTAAGCAGCTGTCATGCACCAACAAGCAGCGCATAATATGAGATGACATGATATCATAAACAGCATAGATATTGTTTGGAAACTTCTCTCTCTTCAGGTTGAGATCAAATATTTATGGAACACACAAAGGCTGACTTTTATTCAGCCATTGTCTCTGTCTCTCCAGGACAAACACTCATTCAGTAATTCTTCACACATGTTCCATTCATTCAAGCTTCACGCACACCTTGTACACTGTGGGTCAAATTCTCTTCACAGCTGCCTTCTTTGCAAACCATTGGAAATCAATGGATGTGGAAATGATTCACAAGCAATGAAAGCAGAGATGTGTTTCTTTTTTTTTTGACTGGGAAAAGGCTTTGGGGATTATAAGCATGAATTTCAGCAGAATCTGGGTTATGATACAATGACTTTTCAAGAGGATTTAAGAAAAATGTATCTACATCCTCTTGCCATATGCTTTCTGCTACAAACATCTGGTTCCAGTGAGATCTCATTGTGGGATATTTTGTAATGCAAAAATGTGTTAAGTGACTTTTGCTCAGAGAAAGGTTTGGTCACGGACCCTTTATCCTCAGTGTTATATGTACAGTAAGGCTCCAGTCTGTTCATTACACGTCTGGGGACAATTAAATATCTGCAACCAACCAGGAGGCATTGATCTTAGCAGGAATAACAACGAGGCTGTAGTCAGACAGATTGGAGTTTGTTGTGAGATCTGCGTAAGCTACAGCAATATGGAGGAGAATCCATGGCACAGAAAACAACACAGTATATCATGTGCTAATGGTATCAATTTTATTTTATTTTTATTTTTTTGCTAACTGCTTAGCCAGATATGATTTCCTCTGAAACTGTAGCATGTGACAATTAAAGCAAGGCAAAAACACAATTTTTCCTTAAGAAGTCACTGAAACTTAAATCTGTTCATTGACAAAATTTATTCATGATCTCTGGTAGTTTCTGGCTTAATGAACTGATACTTGAGGGTTTATATGCATTCATTTAAAATAATATGCATTCTAAATATATATATAATGAATACACACAAATGCAGCTCCAGATTTTCAGTCTTGATTTCCTAAGTGGAATGATTCTTATTTGCAAAAATTAGTTGACCACTACTTCGAGGGAAATCAAAGTGCTTCAGGGAAAATCAAGCTGGACGCTCAGAACCTGAATGCCTCACAGCGCAGGCCCTAGTGCTTTTTATGAGTTTTTGCCTCCAACAGAGTCACTTGGCAATGAGTTCCTGGCATTATTCCTATGCAAAAGCATTGCAGGCTTGTCAGTCACCCTTAACAGCTTTTTCCCCACTGAATAGAGAAGATGACCCATAGTTGGGCCTTACAGTTCATTATCACATAGAAATCCTCTTGTCAAAATCCCATATAGACTGCAAGTGGTTTAGGGTTTAAATCAAATAAGGATGCCCTGTTGCCATTTTTTTTCTGATCTGAGACAGCTGGATGGGTGCCACAGGTGACACCTGGTGTGATAAATACACCGAGGAGATTGGAGGACTAATGAAGCAACAGAATTAGTTTTGAAGAAATTTCCTGAAAGGGATTGAAAGCTATAGAAATACCCAGAACAGAAAGGTTTGCTCTGGAGTGGACTGAGACTAGGTTTGTGGCAGAAATATTTGCCCAAGCTGGACGTTAAGAAGAGTACAGGGTGGTCAAAAAGGAGAGTTTTCTTGGTTTCACAGCCAAAGAGGACTGAGATGCAGGGATCAGTGGAGAAACCAGACTGATGGAGCTGCTGTGTTGCCCACTCATGTTGCTTTTAAAAAGAGGCATAGTGTTTATACTGGTAGGTGTTTTTGAATAGAGTCGTGTAACCTTCAGATTCTGAAACCAGGTTGACCAAGTTCATCTGTCCATATCACCATGGGAGTTCAGGAGGAAAAAAGAGGTTTTGATAGCACATCTTTTGTGAAAGTCACACAAATATAACAATTTCATCTATGATTCAGCTTAACTGGATTCCTGTAACTTTCCAAACATGCTGCCAAGACCAACTTTCCTTCAAAATATTTGGCACAGGGGAGATGGTGGCCTAGGAGGTGAAGAAGTTAGGGTCTTTAAAATGCAAGTCAACTCTGAAACCTAATAGTGCTAGATTAACTTTAGGCACACAGTTTTGAAATATGACTTCTTCCCAACAAAAACATTAAAAAATTAGGAAAATCTGTACAAACCACAAGACCACCAGCTCACTGTGGTTTTATAAAATAGGTGGAAGTGACCTACTGAAGTGAGCCTGCAGAACTGAGCAGATATTTCTTCTTTCTGTTACAATTTTGAATAGCTGCAAGAACAACGTGGCATTAGGGCACAAATTCAAGTGCCTAAATATGGGTGAATAGTGCCATTTCAGATGATTCCTGGTACTCAAACACCCATGTTAGCTGACAGATTAAATGGGAAATGCATGGCCTTTTGTAATGAGGCAAGACACCATGGGACATTTAAATTGTGCTGGACACATATGTTTGGGTACCCAAATCACTCCCTAGTTGTCTTAGAGTGGGACTGACATGGCAGCTTGCCCTTCATGCTGTTAGTAATCCATCCTTGAATGGTTTGACTGTATTCCTGAAGGTGATTAGCAGGTCTAAGGTGAGCTAGCACAAGAGTTCAGCAGCATAGCAGTGTGATTAAATTTCTGACCCCAGGCTCATTCAAAACTTTGCTGTTAGCACACACAGTTCGCACCCCACTTAAATTTGGGAGTACATGGTGAGCCCAGCCCAAAGCTCTCCAGTAGAACTGGAAGCACAACCAGAGTTGTGGAAACGTATTCTGTTCCTTGGGAGGCAGATGAGGTTCACTGTAATCCCATGCCTGTTCCTCAAACGTGTGTTCCAGCTGCCTGTCGTTTCCCCAGATGTTTCTGTTGTATCACGTCTGTCCCTTTGCTCATTTAACCACTCTAACAAATGCATAAAGTGTTCCATCTTTATATATCTATGTATCAGAAGAAACACATTCTCTATGCCAGAAGTGGTCTAAGCTAATTACTGTGGCTGCCTTTAAACAGATTAAGAGCACTGGGGCAGGCAGCTCCTATCTCTGAGACAGAAGAGAGTGACATCTCAAGCTTACTTCCCACTTGAGCTGTGCAAGTCCCCTCCATCCGCATGGCTGGAGTGTGGTGCTGAGCCCGGGGCGAGCTCCAGCCCCCACTGGCTGCATCACTGTGCTCAAGAGCTTCTCTCTGGGTGCTTCCAGTGCTAAGCCTCAACCGCAGGCTCAGTACAGCACTAATGCAACCTTGTCGGTCAGGGAGAGAAGTATTATTACTCAGATCAAAGTCAGGATTTGTTTCCTGTTCTGAGTCACTGTGAGAATTATTACTCTGTATCTTGTCTGCCATATTAAAGTTTTGAGTGACTTTAACTCAAAATAAAACATTTAAACTAGTGCAATTAATGCATTTAACACATTTCAGCATTTAAAAATGTTATCTTTGACTATGGCATGATTAAAAAGAAATATATTGAGACTATAACTTTATTCCAAGTATTAAACCATGTATAAATTGCAAGCATTCTGGACAAGGGGATTATAATGTGATCTCAAATTATTAAAAGGCTTTAACACACTGAGAGAGTTCTCAGCCTTTGGCGCTGCTAACGTAGAATTTTCCTGTGAAGCTTAAACAACTTTTTTGCAGACTCTCCTATTTTATTTTCTTTGATCATATTTCTGTCTTCATAGCAGTAAATGGAAGGGATACAAGCAGAGCACTGGAATGCTTGGGCTGGCCAGGCAATAGAACAAAGTGTCCTGGCTTCGAATTGTACCATTTCATTGTCTCTAAGTTGCCTCTCAGCTATTGAAAGCTAAGACATTGTCCTTAAGAAAAGACTCTTACGAGAAGTTCTGGTATGACTTTCTACAGCATTTGCCACTTGGAAAGGTCAAGTTCCCCAACTAAATAAACCAAAACAAACCCCAAATTCTAAATAGAAAATGTAGATGACAATTAAAAAAAAAAAAATTTATAGAGCATGATGTTGTCCATGCAGACAAGAAAATAAGAGCAAGCAGAAAGCAAAAGAGGCTTTATCCTCTTATTTCCCCTAGGAAAAGGGACTCTGAGCTACAGAGGAGAGGCTATTACCTGATCCAATGGTCAAAATCACTGTCAGGCTGAGGACAGAATGTCCTAGAGAGGCTGGGATAGCTCCACTGCTGCTGTCCCAGCAAAAGAAGAGCAGCCAGCAATCTCAAGATAAGGCCAGCAGTGAAAGGGCAGCCCATGTGAGTTCATGGATCTGGGGCAGGGCAAGCTAGTCAGATGATAATTTGCACTCCAGGCAGTCCATGGAGAATATAGGACAAAAGGATTTTTCGGGGCACAAATGCTACATCTGCTTTTATTCAGGTTATAAAAAGAGTGCTAGGCTAGATTCTTAAACCCCCTGAAGTTTACAGTTCAGGCAAGATACAGCGAAGCAAACATGGGAAAGAAGGCCAGGGGGCCTCTGCAGCAAGGGAGACTCAGCGTAGCTGCCCTAGAATTCACTGCAGAAGGAGCTCAGCACACAGAGTGTGGGATACCTTTTGGAAAACTGAGAGCTTTTTAGACACTGAAGTTGCAGATCCAGGCATTTGGCCATCTTTGCTGTCTTTATCTCACCAAGCATCTTGCACAATGACCATAATGAGCACCTGTAGTAGCTTTCTATCTCTTTTTTGCAAGACATTCAAACACAAGAGGATACCTGAAGCAGATCCTATTGCTTGTGTCCTTCATAAAAGAACAGCTGGGCCATCACAAAACAGCGTAGCTTCTATACTGTATTCTTTCTATAGCTATCATTCATTAATGTGGCACCTTGCCTTCCTCCGCTTCATGGATACATCTTTCAAATGAGGCCAATGACAGCATGGACAGTAACTGAACACACAGGTGCTTCATTGTGTAATATGCTGAACAAGAAGCACACCTTTGTACCACACGTCTTATCTATGGTACCAGAGCTTAAAGCAAATATGAATAAATTTAACTTTGCTTCACTTCCTAGGGAGTCAGATTTCTCTCTGTTTTGTAGAGAGGTAAAGCTAGGCACAAAGGGCAAGATTTTCAAAGATGCTGAAGTGCCTGAAGATGGAGAAATGCCTTTTGGGATTTGCAAAAGTGCATATGCAGAGTAGGTACCTGCCTCCCACTGAGATCAGTGTTTTGTATCTGTTCAACAGATGCAAATCTGACAGCTGGCTCTGTTAGAACAATATTTGCTGAGGGTAAACCAACTGCGCACAACAGAGAACGCACACAGGACCCATGCTCCACTTTTCTTCTGAGACGGGACCAGAGTGACATTCATGTGAGGGAGAGATCTCAGGCTTCAGCCCACACATGGCTTCTATCAGAGCTGATTGGGCTGTACCATGCTTGTCTGCTTTCTTGCTACACCCCACCCTCTCCAGGAGCTCGCACAAGTCCCTCTCAGGAGCCTGCTAGTATTTTTCCTAAAGCAGTCGCCCTTAGCAATCTTGCATGCCTTTTTCTTGCACAGTCATTCAGCAGCTAGTCACAGATTAGCCTTCTGTTTGAAATAGGTACACTATCTTTTAATCTCTAAAGATCTAAATAATTGTGAATGCATCAATTTTAGGTATCCAACCTCTAGCACCTTCAGGAAAGTATAGCCAGAGACGACCACACTGGGACTCTGGAAGCCTGCATACAGTCCTGTCACCTGCTGATGATTTTCTCTATAAATTTAGCAACCTTCTAGGAAGAACTAATTCACAAAAAGACTGGGATATCTCACATAGTAACTTAAATATCAGCAAAATTCCTGTTGTGTCTCTGGACATGCCGTGAGCTGCTTTTGCCTGCTACCACTTTGCAACATCACATCTGCATGACAGCCATGTCTGCTGCCACTCTGTCACTGGAAAGAATCAATTGGTTTAAATCAGAAGGTACCTTAAAAACCACTCAGCTCCAGCTGCCCCATGTCATGAGCAGAGCTGCCACCCACCAGCTCAGGCTGGACAGGGTCCAATCCAACTCAGCCTTGAGGACCTCTAGTGATGAGGGATCCATAACCTCTGTGGGCAGCAGTGCCAGTGCCTCATTGCTTTCTGAGTAAACAATTTCTTCCTGACATCTAACAAAAGTTTCCCTCTTTGAGTTTAAAGCCATTTCCATTTGTCCTGTCGCTATCAGACTGCATTAGAAGTTGGTTCCCCTCCTTCTTGTAAGCTCCCTTCGAGTACCGGGAAGCCACAGTGAAGTGCGCCCAGAGCATTCTCTCTGGGCAAGCCCAGCTCCCTCAGCCTTTTTTCACAAGAGACATGCTCCATCCCTCTGATCATCTTGGTGGGCCTTCTTTGGACCTGCTTCAGCAGCTCCGTATCCTTGCTAAATTGCAGGCCCCATGCCTGGACACAATACTCAAGGTGGAGCCTTACAAGGGCAGAGTAGTTTTCAAAGCCTCGTCTTCAGTGACATGATAGTCTGATAGGCAAAGTACATAAGAGTGAGAATGAATCTGGAGCCGAACGGAATGGGGAAGACCTCACTTCCTGACCCTGACCTACAGACTGTTTGTATACTTTGTCCTGTGGCTTTTTAAGGCATTCTTCAACTTTACAACAGCAGTTTCTATTTTATGAGTAATCTGAGGCAAATAGGTACCTCAACCAATGGTTCTGGCCAAAGGATGATTTTCTCACTGGGAACAGTGAGAGAACCTAGACAGCCTTAGCGCTGTACCTTTTTTGTGTGCTTCTGACAGAGTTTGCTGGCTCCAGGGCTTGTGTTACAGACACAGCTAAGCTTGCTCCAACCCTCCCAGGCTGGAGCGCTGGTGTGTAATCCTGAACAGGATACTTACTACTGAAAAACACACTCTGAGAGCAAGGAGTGAAAACAACAATTGAAAAACAGCCTACAGCAAAATTCATTACCTGTGGATTCAGTGCTAATGTTCCAGGGTTATACATGCTGTTCAGTATTTTATCTGCAGTCACAACAGATATGTGAGCTCCCAAGAAAATGTCTCTCTTTGCCATGAAATTTCTGATACTTCTTATTTAGACAAAATAAAAAAAAAAAAGAGGCAAATAAATTTAGGAAAACATCCTATTTCTCACTTTTGTAACTGAAACAAAAACCCAAGTACATTGGGAATGGATGTTCCTCAATGCATGCACATGGGATGGCTTGGCACTGCATTCAAAGGGGTGCTCACTGCTGGTGCACAGCATGGCTTGCATGGGAATGGGCCACTCATTGGCAAGCCCTCCTCTTTTGTTCAGCCACTCCAACTAAAACTAAGTCTGGAAGACTGAGAAAACAACATTGAAAAACAAGGAAAGAAATTTAATTACATACTCATCACTGTACTTAATAAATGTCAAAAAGACACTGTCAAATTCAAAACACATTTGAAAGCACAGTATTACTATTGATCGTTTTTGTTTTAGAAGACAGAAAAAAAATAAGACTTATTTACTTTTCTCTGTCAATAGTATTCATTCATTGTTAAGGATTTATATATTTAATCTGTTGTGAACAGCAAAACAAGCTGTTTCTCCATTCCTCCCCTCTATCTACTGTTTTCTGTTTACTGGAAATAAACAACATGAAGCCTTTTCATTTATAAATCCTTTATGATTATTATCTGTAAAATTCCTTTAAGAGAAAACATCTAATTTATGTCAAGTCCATACCTCTACACACAAGGAGACCTAGAAATACAGGAACGGTATCTTGAACTTGCATGACCCGATGTCCAGACAACAGTTCCTGTTACCCAGAGGGTTATGATCATCAGCAGACAGGGGTCTCACAACAAAATGAAAAGGAAAAACGAACATCAATGTTAACTTCTGTGCTTTACCTGGGCAGCTGAGGTGAAGTGTGTAATAAAATATTTCTGCAATTATTAAAGCCTTGACTAACAAAAGACACTCAAAGAAAAACACTTCTCAGCTTAAATTCAAGTGCTAGCTCCTGATCTTATCCATGATACATCACATGTGCTGATTAAACATCAGAAAAGCAGAGAGAAATTCTTCTTCATTCATGTTGCTTACAGATGATTATAGCAAAAAATCTGTTCCCAGTTTAGTTCTAGTCAAAATGATGGACCATACTTTTGATTTGATGACACTAAGAGACACTAAACAATATAAACAGGGCAATTTCATCTTCCAAGGATAAGCTTGACAGTTTGATGCAGGGAGGGTGTAAAATGAGGCCCTGTGTTAATCGCTCTCAGTACCAATTTCCTCCCAGGTCCCCCCCTCTGCTATTAACACAGTGAAATTTTCCTCAGCATGGCAGCCTGTTCCTGGCTTCCCAGTATAAGGGACATATATATCAGAATGTTTCCTAACTCTATTTATTAAAGATTCCACAAGCTTGCCCCTGGCATGAGACTGCATAATTCTGCTGACAAATGGTACATGCTTTTCTTAAAGGCAAGCACTGCAACTCACTGTTGCTGGCAGCAAATCTGCCCCAGCATCATTAGAGCTTTCAGGTGGACTTCACCAGTTGTAGTCATCTTATCAGCTAGGCACAGCCTATCCTAATTACTAGATAAATATTCTGGCATCCCAGTATCACTATCAAGAGATTCAAATCATGCCCAGTACATACTTCTACTATTACTACTGAGTTATTGGCAATGACTCCTTCACTTATCTCTGTAAGCAGAGGCATTGAACAGTTTCTTTTATGTCTCCACTCCTGGCCACTGAGAGCAGGACTGATAGCAAAATGTCCTCTACCTGGATCGGAAAGCACATTGTCCATGCAAAATTCGAAGAACAGATTTAGTCTGTGTGAGAAATCAATTTTGCACCATCCCCTCCCTGGCCTGCTAATGTAAACTTGAGCTGCACCTGATTTCTGAATTACTTGCACGGGAGCACCTCTGTCCAAGCCTCTCACAGCCACCCGTATGTGTCATGGCCTTCAAAGCAGAAGTGGGTTAAACAATATATTTGTTTATTTTTATACTCCGTGCATCGCAAGCTGACGAAATACATGTGACGCGTACTTTGGCTTTGGTTAGAGGAATATGGTGACTGTACATCCATAAAGATTTTCAACCTTTCCCATGCTAGACATTCATCTTTAATTTTCCTCATATCCAGCTGAGCTCTAGCTGAGATGCTTGCAGTAGCAAAATGATTTCTGTCGTCATGGCTTTCTTTGTCCCAGTATGGAAACAATGAAGAGACAGGATGGAGGAACATGAGAATCGTGGAGCAGATGTGAGGTGTGGGAAGGAAAAAGTGAGATGTCTCAAGATAGTAAATTAAAGGAAGAATTGAGTCAAGGAAAAATAATAAATGCTGGGTAAGATGAGATGGAGTTAAGAAAAGAAGTAATGCCTAAGATTTACACAAAAGAAAATTGCAAAATGTAGATAAGGAAATAAGGCTTAAACTGTAGCCTTTTTCAATTTTATGTTAGATTAGCACAATAAACCATGTACCTCAGCACATGAGATCATGTGGCCCCATGCCATGTGAAGATGACTGACAGGTTAATCAACTGACATCACAAGAAACAGACAAGTAAAAGAAAATCATATTTAAACTGACAGAATAATTACTTTCACCATCCCTCACACAGGCCCCCTCAGGCAGGAATCTGACTCCCATAGCAAAAGATAGGGAGGGCTATCACCACATACAGAAGTATTTTCCTCCCTTGTTACATTCTGAAGCATTTCTTCCATTCCTTGTGTCAGAAAACCATGAGAACGGAATGTATTCTATGATCAACATGTAGCCAGGATGAGCATTTCCAGCACCAGAGAATCATTCAGTAACATCTGCAATCAAGATGTTTCCGGATGAGCTGTGTTGTGTTTTGTTGTTTTTTTTTTTTAATCTTCACACTCCATAATCTTTGTGGTTGATATAGAGAGCTGTTTGTATTATCCAGGAGTTTCACTTGAAGAATGGAAACAGGCACTGGTATTTCCAACTCTTCCAAGTCATCCTGTTGTGACGGGACCCAGTTGTGAGAGAGACTTTAAAAGTGCAACCAACCAGTGGGAAGCCCCTGTAGGTTACAACTGCTTGGTACTTTTCAGATTCAGACCCAGTGTGAACATTTATAACCATCACCTGATGATTTGAGGTGATAGCAATTGATGTGCCAAGTTGGATCTGACTTCTGGTAGCATCTTGCATTTTCAACATGGTTAAGACCTGCCTTCGGTTAGAGGAAGATTAGCTAGCATGGGAAGTGATACATCTATTATTAAGCTTATAATAGGTAAAAAGTGTCATAGTTTCTATGCACAACAGATCTGCAATTTTTCCAAATTGAATTTGTGACAGAGAATGTATATTTCCCTTCAAAACAGTGAAGTTAAATAACTGCCAGCTTAAATTATCTTACATTCTAACATCTACCTTACTGTTAATTTTATTTTGGATGTTTAGGGAGGTAACATCTTCAAAATGTGGAACATCCTGCATGTATTTGATGTTTTCGCTTCGTTTGAGGTCTGAGTGGAAGTGACTGAGTAGAGATATGACAGACACTGAGGCTGCCAGAAATGTTTCCACCACAACAGTCTGATGCGCAGCTTCCCATGCTTGCAGGGGTGGGTGCTAGATAAGGAAATAAGTGCCTTTTTCCATCCTTTTCTGTAACAAAGAATTGGCCCCAGCTTGGTTCCTCTCCCCACCAACCTGCTTCCTGTGTCTTGTGCAGATGAGGACCCTTTATCCCCTCACACCCTGCCAACAGCTCCCACGCTCCCCAGTTCTCCCATCCCTGCCTGCACTACTCACATATTGGCGGCTGATTCTTCCCAGTTGGACTGCTGCCACAATGGCTTGACTCAAGTTGCAGACAGACAAGGAAGTCTTGTCTAGGTAGACAACACAACTCCCCTAGCAAGTTAGTCAGGCTCTGGAATTGACGAAACTCAGTTGCTTTTCCTCACTCTGCTTCAGATCTCTTCAGAAATTCCTTCTGAATAATGAAATAGAAAGGAACACCCTTGATATGAGACTGCTGTCCTATCATACGCTACAGAACTGCAGAACAGTAGGCTTTTCTTTGATGCCCCTTCCCATCACCCACATCTAAGTTTAGCCCTTATAATCACACAGATCCTCCTTTCAGAATGAGGGGAGAGGGGCTCAGAGGCAAATTACTAAACCACAGTGGGATATTTTCTCTGCATAAATGTTCTCAACCTCAGAGTGATCAGCCAAGCCCAAGAGAGATGCTTCACCAGTCAACATGTCATGGCAAAATCTGACAGTACAGAGCGTTCGGCTGTTTATTCAGAGAATATATTTGAATAATGAGCACATTCAATAAACCATGCTGCTGCTATGCTCATGGAAAAAAGAGCAAAAGGCTAACTTTGCCAAATAAATTATGTGTTGCAAATTATTTTTTTTACTCAGAGCTCCATGTGTCCCAGGAGTAAAGAGCTAGCAAAGAAACTCTTTACCCAGGCAAGTGGTAACTTGGTAAACAGGGTTTCCAACTCAGAATTCTAACATAAGCACAAGTAGAAGTATCTTGTTTACAGAGTGTCCAAATACAGGTGGTAAAGACTTTTCACAAAATAAATGAAGACTTATAGGACACTCAATATAGAACCTCCTTTTCATCCATGGAGAAGCTGTTTTCAAAACATATGAAGCATAACTTTGATTTCTATGTGTATTTACTGGAATAAGGAGAATTTTCTCCACTTCTATTTGCTTCATCTTAGGTGCCTCTCCACGATTCAGGTGTAGGTGCTCCTCCAGGATCTAGGTGTTGAATTGCTGAAAGTCCTTGGCTTTTGATTTAACTTGCAGAAAGCTTCAGGTAGATTTGCCTCCTCCATAAAAAACATCCACAGTGAACTTTCCGTGGGGACATAAGTTCTTTCCCTCTGCAAACCAGTTAGCTGTGTGAATTTCTTGTTTCAGACACCTCAGATTTTCTACATGACTAATAAGTAAAATTTCCCCTTTCATGGCCCAAAAAGTAACACATATGAGAGCACCAAGTGAGAGATAAAGCCTCCAGAATGCGGCAATCGTGTTTTCCCAACAGAATTACTTCTCAGAGAGTTTTTCATTAAACATCATGTTCCATGTGGACTCTTAGTCCCTTTCCTTTTTCTTTTCTTTTTTTTTCCAGCAGCAAATTTGCTTTTTTGAACCAGTTCTAGATGATTTTCTTCCTTTTGGATTCTGTATAGAAAAGGTCAAGAATCCCTCTACAAAAATACTTCTCAGTATCTTTCCCTGTTACCTTACTTTACCCTTTCTTTTCCCATTATTTCTTGTCTAGACTAAAAGCAGAGGGAGAAATTAATTGACAGAAATTACCATTTTGCTTCTTGTCTTGCTTCTTGTAGCCTCAGGCCATGCCTGGAGCTGCTGGCAAATACCTTACAGCAGACCATGTGTGAATAGTCAGGATAGTTCCCACAGTAGTTGTGGTATCTCCAGCTCCAGTTTGACAGGGTGGAAATAGGTCTAAGGAGCTCACAGTGTCCTTGCTAGTGCTGCTTTCAGCAGCTGTTCAGCGACACATTATCACATTTTTTTTATCTTCTGGCCTGTAAGGGCACTCTTTACAATTTTAACGATCCTGACTAAACCTGCAAGCTGAAACACTGTGTTCACTACCCTACTGTTCACCTTCCCCTCCAACTTTGGAGCTAAATACAATAAAATAGGATGCTAAAGGCTTGGTACCAGAGAGCTATCAGTGCACTTTCAGAGGTAACTCTTTTTTCAAAAGTATCTTTGCTTAGGAGATTACTTCAAGATTTGGAGTTGTATTTTATGCCACTCTCTCAGATTGTGGCTTATATGTGTGAATGTAAGACATTTTTCTTGAATAAAAGCTTACAGAAAATAAACAGTTTCCTCATGCCAAAGTACACCCAGTATCCTCTAGCTCATCTCATTGTATTTCATTTTCTGTCTACAACTGTGGGTCTCATTTTGTAATCCTCCTGTGTGGCCTCTCCTATGCTTCCTTACATGGCTGTTATCACATGCCTGCCAAGTCAGGCCCTACTGGATGGATGGTGCTAATGGAGTCGAGCACTTTCTGTTATCCGATGGTACATTGGCTCTGAAAATGAGAATGTGGAGTGCTAAAGAAAAAATGATTGATTATTTACAGTTTACTCTTCTGCCACAGTGGGTGAAACAGCTTGCAAAAGGCATGAACATTTCTGAGTAAGAACAATGAAGAAGTATTATTTGTGTGCAGGCTTCTCCATAGACTCTATCTTTGACGCCAACTTAAAATGTTCCCAGTCAGTGATGCATGGAAAATGTTCAGGATGCAGTAGACAGTTCTGAAAACACCAAAACCAATCACCTGGGAAACAAGAAAAACAGAAAGTCAAGTCAGAAAGTATTTCAGCTATTAAACAAACACCACCCACCTGTAGGCAAGTGGCTAGCAGCCTGAAGCAATATGTGTAAATCCTTTTTAGAAGTTCCAATATTTTTTTTAATGTAAGGGAGAGAATTAGTTCCTCTCATATTCTTTGTGGGTTACTTAAAATCGGCTGCACAGCAGTAAAAATACAATCCCAACCCCAGGTTATTTCATATAATTTTTATGTTGATGTTGAAATGACTATGAGTTTGTGAGTCAAGTTGGGCAGAATCTAATGCAATAGAAGAACTCAAATCCTCAGCTCAAAACTGGCAACAAACGAGAGGTGTGCTTTTCATACTTCACCCTCAGTCTCAGGGGATCTGGAGCCCTTTTGAAATAATCAGTAGCAAGTATTGCAGTTGCGGAAAACCAAACATAAATCACAGGATAATGGAGGAGGGTCAGGTATCAGCTCCTTCAAATGGTGCCTACAGAGCTAGTTATCTTTCCTTTGATTTTGCTCTTCTCCTACATTGGTACAGGACATAGTTTCATTTCAAGTAATATGACGTTTTTTAATACAAGTTTAAATTCCATACAAAAGACCCAGAGAGAGGGGTTCCCATTACGAATGCCTCAGACTAACTCAAAGTTCCATGTCGTATATTAGACTATTTGGGTGACACTTAACAGAAGTAATCAGCTAAAAGGAATAAATGAAACTGATTGTCAGAGCTACTTCTTTATCCCTGAAAAAGATGGCTATCACAGCACTGCCCTTATCTACCATCTCTCTTGATACTGGCCAGATAGAGGTTTTTACCAAAGACTTGAAGATTCCCTTGTAGTAGCTTTCATTGTTGGAAAGCCTTGTTGCTGTCGCCCACTGTTGGCTGTGGGAAGGGACCAAAATTTTATATGGCTTTACAGTACATCTTGGTTGACTTTAAATTTCTTCGTCATCATAGAGAGAACATAGTTCTTGAATATTTGTTCTGCAACACAGTGATTTGTGTGCATCTGCATGGCCACGTATGGCTAAACTGTTAAAACATTAGCGACACTCCCAAGTGCCTCAAGTTCTGGAATCTGCGGGGAGGTGGAGAGGTTGCAAGCTTTCATTCCACCTGATAATTAGGCCTCAGAGAAAGTAGTTCACTTTGAATCTCACAAAACAGAGGCACCTAAAAATCATGGCACTTATGGAAAATGTGGATCTAAACGTATAACGATTGTGTTCTGGTTTCTTCTGAAATGTGTGTACAAACCACAATAGAAAATTACCCCTTCATTAACACCAGTAAAAGTGGTGATAATAATAACCCTTCAGTGCTGCTTTTGAAAGGGAATTGCTCAAGGTTAAGAGAGGTAACCTTTGAACTGGTGTATGCTTTCAAACCAGAAAGATTAAAAGGTCAAAGTTGAAGAGTATATATTTTAAATAGCACCAGATGGCTGTGATGCAAACACAAGGCTGAATTCAAACTGCTCTGCAGTTAAAGCACATGCACTCACAGGGACCCCATGGGTGAATTACAGCCTCTGTACATTCTGGGCTGTCCATTATCTGATATATACCTGTTCCTGCTCAGTAGTTGGCTGGGGACAACTTTTCTTTCTTAATGACTGTCGGATGAATAGGGCCAATTCTTCAGACACAAGAGCCATTCCCAGGGCCAGCAATGAGGACTGGGTGCATGTCCAAGGACCCAGGTTAGCCCACAACCCAGTGGTTTTCACCTTTTTGATTCATGGACCCTTTACTAATTAACTTGGAGAGGTGGAAACCTCAGTGAAAATTAATGTATGTGGATTGCTCTAGAATATTTATGACCTTGGTTTTTGCAGTCACCTTTTGTAAATAATTTCAAAGCTCTCTACAGACCCCAGACCAAGACCGTCGCTGAAAACAGCCTCTTTCTCACTCCACCTAGTCTTCCCTTTGCAAAACCTAGTAGTTTACCTTAAAAACATCCTCTCCCAATTTCACTGCTTACAAAAACGAATGCAGCTGTTCAGATTTGATTTTACCTGGCACACTCATTTGAAGGTTAACCTAATTTCTTTTGCTCTTTAGTTCTCACATTTATGTGTCAGCAGATATTTGGTTTGCTTCCTCCCCCTCTCTCCAGTCATTTTTCTCTCAGACAGCTGTACAAAACTAGCTGTAAATTATTTGGTAATCACTCAGGATTTTTTTTCCTCAGGCTTATGGTATGGCATGATCCTATCAGCTTGTTGTCTAATCTGAAAAAATCTTTTTCCATGTGGGAAGCATTCTATGTGCTGATCAACTGGATTTATTGCCTACTAAATTGACAGTTAACTTGTAGGAATAATCACAAGGAAGAATCTAGATTATGTGCTATGTGGTCCTATTTCTTTCCAGATCAGTCTTAATTCTTTGGTCTCTAGTAAAATTGTCTTACCCTTGCTTAGAATGTTGAAAACTTTTCCATCTGCCAGAGAGATCCATTAAAATATGAGGTCAGAAAGTCAGAGCTGAGGGTGAAGAACAGCCTTCTCAGAAACTCTGCAAGCTACTGTCCTTTCATAAAAAATCTTTTTTGTTAGCCTCCCCATTTCTTTCTTTCGTTTTTTTTTATTCTTTTATTGAAACCACTTTGAACAGGGTCCGTTTGTATCACTGTGTTTGTATCTCAGACAACAACAAAATCTTTGAACACTACTGCAGTATAAATATTAAAGGAGAATAATGATTCCTAGGTTGCAGTCCTTTCAATTCAAGATTTTTTCCAGTACCTGCCCTCCATCAGTTCTCTGGTATGATAGAGTTTACTAGCAGGTGAATAATACAATACAAAGCCATAAAAGATGCAAAAAATATGATTTTCTAAGAAGTAATTTCATTGAGAGGAAAGCTCTGGCTTTCCCCAGGAAACAACATAGACAAATTAATATTCCCTGCAAAATGATAAAGCCTGTGACTTTCGAAGTGGAACTTTTATGTCTTGAAGAACACACTCTTTGTGAAGTTAGTCCCATGCCAGTTATTTTGCATGTCTCTTCAATTTCTACCACTATTTCACAGGACTTGCACTGGACCCATGTATTTAGTAACTGCATCAGCCTGTCTTGGATTGTACCAGCCTCTTTGTTCGTTTCACCAGTTCCTGTCACACAGGATCAGAATAAAGTGTAGAATTTGTCATTTAGAATTTTTGTTATCTCAAGCTATTTACTTTGATATTTGCACATAAATGAGATTACTGTCACGTGTCTAAACACACTGATTTTAGCCTTCTTCCTCTTCTCACTTATTTTGTTTCCAGATGTTCCAGGGCAAGAATCTTGATGCTACAGTGATGTTCATAAACTGAGCCATAAGTGAAGTCTTTCTGAAACATTCCCTGTTGGAACATTTTCTATATGCCAGTGTAATGACAGGGGATTCCTGCAGCTCTCACAGAAATGTTACATTTAATGATGGTGGGATGTGTATTTACACATAGAAATTCTACTATTTCTTATGCCTCTAAGAGAAATTCTCAAACCTACAGTTTCAAGCAGCCACACCATTAACATCACATATATTATCAATAAATCTATATCTTAATTATTGTTTGAACTTAAATCTTTTTCTGATCTGGAGGTAAGCTTGGAGGATCTCTTCTGAAATGAATGGAGTTTTGTACCACCAAAAAAACCCATAATAATACCTTAATCTAGTCCTGTATCTCAAAGTGCAAAGGTGAAGATACAGATTGTATTTATATATACTTATTTATATATTCACATGATTTTATGTACTGGAACATTTTAATGTAGATAAAGAAATAATTCATATATTGCATAACTCACTTATTCCCTCTAGAATTTTATAACTTTAAATCTGTCTTTTGGAGAATAAAAAGGCTCATACCTTAAGACTAAAATAAGTTGTTGAGTAGAATTGTAATCAGAAAGATTTGCGAATGTTAGCACGCATTCTGCATATCTTAAATGTGGTTTCAAGGTTATCCAGCAGTTGAAGAGAGCTAGATTTCACTATTTGACCTTCCAAAGAAATCAGCCATGCTAAAAAGGATAATAACATTTTTTTGAATTCCATTATCAAACCCTTTTTTTCACATAACTACACTGCTACAACATCTAAGACCGTTTTCAAAAAGAACATATCTTAAAGATTGTACTATTTAATTTTTTTCCCGACTTTATGTATGCAAATGAAGACATACTTGTCAGCAAGCTGTCATTTACTGGTAGGTGAATCCTAAATGCCTATTGTATGAACCTTGTGACATCACCATTAGGCAAACAGTTCCCCAAGGCAACATGAATGTGTTTAGTTTTTGTCCTCATAAGAAAATTATGTGACACAACTGAAGAGATTTTATAAAGCATCTTTGGAATTCATTTAAATTCATTAATCATTTTAACACATTATGTATACATCAACATATCTTTTTATTAGTGCAAGCTGATGTTTCCCAAGTCTCAAGTGTGCAATAAGGGTGTACTGTATGTCCTCCTTGCAGAAATATGCACAGTGTATGAAGAATAACTAGGCAAAAGACAATTAACTATCACTCTTTAAACTCAGGTTGCCCAGAGCTCTGATTTTTCCTGTCTGCTGCAAATCTGAACTATGGCAAGTTTCCAGAATCCATATGACAATCTGTACTTCTTTTCTGACACTGTCTTACAGTAGCAGCAGAAGCTTCTGATAGAAGCTTTATAGCTCCCAACCCCAAAATGCAACACTTTCAGAACAATGGGACTGTGACTCCTGAGATCCATGAAAACAAGTGACAGCAAATAGGAGGGGACCTTTTCTTCCTTGCATGTTGTCCACCCAGCCCATTTCTTCCATAAGATGTACAGAAGACGTGTTTTGCATGTGACATAGCAGTTGGCTGTACATGAAGTTTTCTTCACTACTGTCTGTTGGTGAAGCACCGGAACTGTCAATAGGGGCAGCCTGTAACATTTCATTTGGCATCTGATAGTACCAAAATTCATACTGACTTTTAATTGATACTTTAATTGGAGGTTGTCCAATTTCCAAACTTGGCTAGAGTCATGGAAATCTGGATTGATGTAGTTACGTTTTCTGTTAAAGTAACCTGAATTTTGACTAAACATCATATAAGTTTAGAGTCAGATTAATTAGTATTGTGTTAAAAAAATAATATTAAACTATTCATAGAAAAAAAAAAAAGGAAAAAAAAAAAAAGAAGTAAACACAATCATAGAGCCACAAAATTATTGAGGCTGGAGATTATCTGGCTGAATGCTCTGAACACTCTGTTCAGACCTGTGTCAGTGAGAATAGATTGCTCTTCGGAAAATTTTCTGGTGTTTGATCAACCCCACAATAAAGAAGTTTTTTACTTATGCTTGCGTGGAATTTCCCATATTTAAACTTGTGTCCTTTGCCTCTTTTCTTGTCACTGGCCACTACTGAATAAAGTCTTGCTTTGTCTATTTGTTCTCTCCATCAGACATTTATACACATTGATAAAATCCTCTAGAGCTTTCGCTTCTCCAGTCTGAACTGTCTCAACTTTCTCAGCTTCACCTTGTATGACAGATGCTACAGTCCACCATCATTTTGGCTCTCCACTGGACTCACTCTAGTATTTCCTTGTCTCACCTGTACCAGTGAGTCCAGAACGAGACCAGCACTATAGATATGTCTCACTGCTGTTGAGGGGAAGGATTACATCCATCAGCATATTGGAAATGTTTTTCCTAATTCAGCCCAGACTATTCTTGGCCTGTTTCATTGCAAAAGCATTTTGTTGGCTTACATTCGACTTGTCATCCACCAGCACTGCTAGGTGCTTTTCTGCAAAGATGTCTTCTAGTTAGTTAGTCCTCGGTGTAGACTAATGATTTTATTCCTCCTCAGGTGCAGGATCATGCACTTTCCCTCATTAATGTTCACATGACACTTCTCATTCACTTCTTCAGACTGTTGAGGTCCCTCTGGATGGAAGCCTAGCTATATGATGTATCTGTTGCTTATCCTAGTTTTCTGTCACCTACAAATCCTCTGAGGGTGCCCTCTGTCACATAGACTAGGTCCCAGGATAAAGCTCATTGATACGCCATCTATGAGTGCCTTACAACTGGGCTTCATGTCAGTGATGACAGCACTTTCAGCCCAACAATTCTTCTAGTTTTCAGCCCACATCACTGATCATTTATATACCTTGTACTTCATCTGTTTATCTGTTAGGTTACTACGGGATACAGTGCTGAAAGTCTTACTGAAGCTAGAATAAACAATGCTGACTGTTGTCCACTCATCCACCAAGGCAAACATCAGAGGTTATCAGGCTGACCAAGCGTAATCTCCCCTTTGTTAATACATTTTGTCTACTCTTGAACAATTTTTTTGTCTTTAATGAGTTTGGAAATGGCTTCAAGAATTATTTCTTTCAACTACCCAGAGATCAAACTGAGGGTATCTGGCCTATAGTTCTCTATTTTTTCATTCTTGTACTTTATGGACACAGTAGTAGCATTTGATTTCTTCCAGTCCTCATTCCTTATCCCTAATTTCCATGAAGCTTCAAATACTATCATGAATGACTCAACAGTGACATAGGCATGTTCATCCACACACATCTCCTGACATCTTTTCTTGATTTCCTGCTCATTGGGTTGTACCAATCTTGAGCTAGGTGAATCCTTAAAAAGCAATGTATTTTAAACAGCTGAAAATACATCTGTGATTAGCCTCTTCTCCAAACTGCCATTCATCACTTCTCTCTTACTTAGTTATGATAGATGACAATAGATCTTGCTTATCCTCTCCTTCAGGATGCTGTGTTCCAGAGCATACTCACTAAGGCTGTATTGAGATTTAAGATCCAAGTCAGCACCTCAGCAGCCTTTTGTCTTTTTTACACCTTCTTACAGAGCTGACTTACAACATTAATGGAAGGGACAACAGAAGAAAAGACAGCCATTAAATCCCACCACAGTTCCAGAGTTGCCAACATCAGGGAGATATTTCAGGTTGTATATTCTCTTTCCAGCACGGATTTCATCTCTCTTATCTTGCTTTCCTTTCACTTCATCTCTGGTTCTTCGTAATGCAGGTTTAAGATTTACATGAAGTATGACTCCTTATTCCCTGCTAACTATGATCAGATTTCTTCTCCCCACACACCTGTTAGAAACCTACCTCAGTATGCATCATTCCAATAGCATTCCTTAATTAGTACATTACTCCTACCCAATTGGTTTTCTTGCTCTTTGCAACAATTCAAGACAGCTACAGTATTTTGTAAATCATGTAATATGAGATGTATTTATTTCCAATATTTCTCATTAGATTTCATAATTGCTAGGTTACTGTGGGTTTTTGATAGAGGCTCTATATGATATATTGATAAGGAAGATGACTAGCATAGTATTTATGTACTTCTTCTATGTAATATCTTTGAATTTAGCTATAACACATCATGACCCATTACATGGATATAGACAAACAGTGGCTCTCCTGTATAAATAAATTCTACCTCTCAAAATGGCTCTTTCCTGGGTTACTTAATCAAAATCCAAATAAATATTTTTAATACAATATTTTTTTTTTTCATTTAACATCAAAAAACTTTTCTGAATGCTGTTAATTGTCTTTGGAGATATTACATGTTTGAGCAAAATAATCCACAGTTTAGCTAACTTTATTTAACCAGAGAAGTGTTTCAAAGAATAAAAGAAAGAAAAATTGGATTATAATACTTTTTAAGATGACCAAAATGTTTACAATAGAAATTCATTGCATCTCTGATTTTTGTGACTATTAGCTTATGAACATCCAGTGTTTTCATTTCTTATGACTTTGTTGCTAATCTCCTAATGTTTGTTTCCTTTAATCTTCTACTTTTAAAGTCATAGAATTTCTGGCAAATACCCACTTTCCTGTGAAAAATAAAGCATCTATTTTGCATTGCCTCAGGAAGCCTATTTATTATTATTAATAGTCAGATTTTTAAATTTATCTCATGACAATGAAGATGTTATTTCTGTTGAGCCCAAAACAGTCTTTCAGCATCTGACATTATCTTGAATAGTACTTGTTAAGGATGGATTAGTAGTAATAATAGAAGTATTACCATAGCACTTTTGAGCATTAATCATGGGTCAGGGTGACATTAGATGAGCAAAGAATGCAAAGATGGCCTTTCCTCTATAAGCTTTGTGCTTTCAGAATGTTATACAGTCTGGCTGATACAGAAGTAAAAGGCAACGGTTAAATAGTGGTGATGAGTGTGATTGACATAATACAGCAGCATTACTGTTGTTAATTTTCTTAGGTATTCAAAGAGAAAAGTTCTAAGGTGTAAAAAGACAGAAAAGGAAAGGAATAAAATGGTCCTGGCAAGTAAAATAATGTAGATGTACAGAAGAATTCAACAAGAGAAGAGAAGAATGAGAAAAACATTTCCCTGATAAATGATTACCATTTGTACCTCGAGACCTAGTGTTCCATGTTCCTCGTTCAACAGGGTATAATGAAATCTTGAGTGCTGCCTTCACAGCTGCTATCTCATTGCAAAGCTACTAGATTCAGAGCTGTGACATTTTGATATCCATACCATACTTAAAGTCTAACAGGAAGGTTATTCTCCTGTGCTTGTGGAAGGCATTTGAGTTCTAGGTCTTTCCATGGCACGCCTCCTACTGCTATTTAAAAAATAATAATAAAATAATAAAAAAATAAAAAAAGATACTCTGATTTTTTTTCCTTTTAAAGCAATACCTGAATCTTCACACCATTCTGTACTTGGCATTTAGTTGGAAAGATGAACTATTCCTTGTAAGGCAGCTACTGGATTTTCCACTGTTGCAAGGACTGTCTTGAGCGAGTAACACTGCACTGTTAGTCCACATAAAGCTCTTTCATGTACTGCATAGTCCACTATTTAATGATATATATTATCAGTTAGCAGGAACCACACAACCTCAGCGTGGTTGCATATCTTGCCCATCTTGCCCAGGAGTCCCATCTCAGGAAATCCAAGTGTTTCTGTATCCTTGCTAAGAGAGACCAGGTGTTCCCAGCACAGCCTCCAGCACATTTGGTTGCTGCATGTTTACTTTTACATCCATCCCTTTTCTTCCTCATTCTGGCACAACAAAAGCTCTGAAAAGAAGTCACCAAGGGCTCCAATTTCCTCAGTAAAATATCTTCTGTGGAGTAGCAAGTGAGGGAGAGAAACAGCAGCAGCTGGAACCACCTCAGTACATTCCTTCCCATTACACCCAAGTGCATCACCTCAGCCAAAGCCAAAGCTTGCCAGCTCTGGATGCAGAGAACCCAGTGTTTGGACACTAATACAGGTCTCCCATACAAAATACTACTGCCAAGCTTCTGGACCAGTTTTAGGAATGTGTTTTTAATATTCATTGTTCACTCTGTCTGTTACAGATGTGCACAGTACAATTATTATAATGCTTTGCATATGTGGTGTTATGAAATGCGTGCCTTTATAGTCATGCCAGTTTTTTTTTTTCCCTGTAACCCAAATATATTATTTCTACCTATGTTCCAGTTGCCTAGTTTGCCACACATTTTTTTAGAAAAACTTTACTATAAAGTTTAAACTATCAACTATGTAAGCAATGCAACCAAAAGAGAACAGATTCATTTTCTTCATAAAAGAACAGGTTTTTTTCATTTGCATGCTTGATTTTTTTTCTCATGCTCCAGCTCCTCTACAGACACAGATGCTCATACAAACATCTATTGACATAAAGGTTCATATTGTACAAAAGAAAATAATTATCTGGCTAGGAAGCTCTGCTGTATCCAAACAGCCTCAGCTCAAGCAAAAGATGTCCTTGCATTAAGGACCTTCAAACTTGACCATTTCAGTCTATACCCAGTAATGAAGCACCATTCCTTGCTATAAAAGTTCATCCCTCACAGAACATGGCAGACAGTCATCTGAGAGACAGATGTATTTATTGTGTCTTGGTAATCCATTTTGGTTCCTCACTAATTGTGAGGTCCAGTCAAAGCAGATGGTATCCAGACCCCACTTGTGGGCCTTGGTGGCTCTGAGACTCACATATAACAATGCCTTCCTGAAGCAATTAAATGATCACTGTGTGGGGAAAGGTATGAGAAGCATGAGTGCAGGACACAGATATTGTTACATCACAGTCAGAGCTCTAGAAGCTCTAGAAACTGCTGCAGGTCTCATTGCATTCAGATCTATAAACAAAATTCATGTTTTTAACCTCTCTTCTTCATTTTGCTTTCTACTTTACTACCCAAAAAACACCTTTCAATTCTTATTCAAATCCCCCAGTCAGATGGAACAAAATAATCAAGTTGTTTCTTCAGTAAATTGAGAGTAATGTGTGTATGGATAATGATTTGGGGGTTTGATTCGTCAGACATTAAAACAGCATGAGTGTACAAAGGCTTCGTTTTAAGTATATAACTTCATTTGACATAGTTCCTTGAATAGTATCTCAACATTTCATTTAAAACCTGGACAAACCAAATGACATATCTAGTAGTACCCAGCAACACTGTATTTAGATTTCATGGCATATCTTACAACCCTTGTTTCTCAGTCACCTTGACAGGAGAGGTTCATAAGTTACCTTTTGTTCATAAGATGTAGGCTTTTTTTTCAGTGGAAAAGTGGGCATAAAGTTGGAGACAAATTATAGGTATATCCATGCAGGCCTCAAGACTCAAGATGTCCCGGTTAGCTTGGTCTAGTGGTTGCAACCCTACCCATGGCAGTGGGGTTGGAACTGGATGATCTTTAAGGGCCCCTCCAACCTAAGTCATTCTATGATTCAACGATGTATGATATACAAAACTGGTCACTGTGGTGGTCTCCTTATACATAGTTTGGAAGGGAGAATGCAGCCTCCTCAGCACATAACCAGCATCTGGTAACAAGCTCAGTTGTTCTACTAAATTAAATAGTGCCAAGGTGTGAGCCCATGATTGTCCATACTGTTAAAATCAAACAAAGTATCTGGCACAGTTTTTGATCATGTCTGCTATCCCTTTCCCCAGCAGGCACAGCTTACAGGGCCAAGGAGTATTCCCTGCAGGGAGTTTGGATGCAGCTACCCAGGTTTGGAGAACAAGACAGTTCAGTCCTATGGGCAAGAGCCTTGTCATTTTGTTTTGCCTCCCAGACGGGGGAGAGCCAGGCTGCACTTTATTTCCTAGTATAGATGTAGCCCCTTGTGTCTTTGGCATAGGAGGCAGTAAACACTGCAGGCCTTTGGTTACAAATACAAGAATGACATACATCTAAAATAAATGTAATTATATTGCAGTTAAACAGCATGCCATGGTGAATCTCAATTTGTTTGATGTTATGATTTCATTCGATGAATTGCCTAAAACTTCCACTATTTTTCTGAAGCACATCCAGGCTTCTTTGCTCTGGAAATCTCATATGATCAATCCTCACAAGGAGATTTTCAGTACACCCTCATTCAGACCAGGCAGGCTTGTCTTTCATGCTGCGTTTTGATATTTCCACATCTTCTCTTAGCTGAACACAAGTAGGAAAGCTGCTCAGAACTTAATTTAAAAGGTAAACTGAGCTCTTTTGAATTTCAAAAAGTCTCAGGATGGATCTTCTTTTATCAGAACCAGCTTATCCATCCCTAATTCAGAGAGAAAAGTAGGGGTCCAGATCAAAAGGCTTCAAATGTTCTCGAAGTTCAGGGGTATTTGGATCTCTGGTTTTGGAGTGGGCCCACCCATGACCTCCACTGCCCATTTCACCATTTACCTGTCTATTCTCTCCCACAGACATTTTTTTTTTCCAGCTCCCTCCCTCTCCATCACTCTTACAAGATTAAAGTTTTTTTTAATTATTATTATCATCATAATTCCTATAAGAGATAAGAAGCTGCCCAGTGTATCTTTATTAATCCTAGTTAAGATAACATTTTGAAAGCAGACAGGGAGAGAGATTTAAAAGAGAGAGAAAAGACAGTTGGAGATCAGCACAGCAGGGCCAGAATTTCCTACACTGTCTGAGCCTGTTTACAAAGCAGTGTGAGTTAAAAATTGCCCTATATTTGAAGTTCCATGCTAACATACATGTAACCACTTTGTTGAATCTGAGCCTAGATTATATTTACCAGTACGTTCAATGTTATAAGAATAATGACCCTAGAAATGGCATCCATTGTATTTTGTCTTGTCTGCGTTATGTTTGTTTATTATTTATGTTGTCAGTGTGTTATCATCAAGTTAAAAACAGGTTGTTTGGCTTCCCACCAGTTTGTTGTATGTACAGTTTTGTTACAGGCAAAAGAAGTGCACCATTTATGCAAAGTCAGTAATTTATTGTTGTTCTAATTACAGTCTCAACGAAAAGTTATTGTTAATCCTGTTACCACAACACTACACAGTTTAAATTGTGTAGCACAGTTAAAATGATATATATACCAACTTTCTAGCCCCTTCCCCTTTGGTGCTATCCTATACTCCCACTGCTCCTCAGTTTCCTGAGGCTGATGATGTCTCTCAGTGTACAGCATGAGGAGGGGATGCCAGAAGTCTCCAGGGTCTCAAGCCCTCTCCTAGGAGAACTATGATGTTGGTGTTAAAGGCCCCTTTCTCCTTCACCTCTGGGATTTGGTGGGGAACTTTTTTCTCTGCTTTACCTTGTTTCTTACTAGTCCACAAGTCCATGTTATATCTCCATGTGTTCTATATGACATGTTTTATGTATGTTGGATAATTCATGGCTCTCTCTGTTGCCCATGGGACTGATTTACACATTATGTCTAAGGTTGCTTTCATTTGCTGACCATAGGCCCCAGTTCATAGCCCATAGGTCTCCCACATCTTCCTTTGCCTGTTGTCAAGGCCTCCGCCCCCATCCTTTGCCTTCTCCCCTCTCTGCTGCATTTTCTTCTAGGGTAATAGAGAAATGTTTTATTTCTGCTATCTAATAGTTACAAAGCTACATTTAGTAGCAGATATTATACCAAGTGGGTAGCTGCTATTACAAGATGAAGCAAATCTCCACCTGGGTCAAGACAAGTTCAGGCAAACCTTCAGAGGCCCATACTGCTAGCTTAGTGCAAAGCTGTGTCTGTTACAAACAATGGCAGCGACATACTTAGTGGAAGAAAAGATGGCAAATTTTTTTTTCTCTCTGCCTTGGCTCTGGTTCTTTTACTGATGTAGTGTTCTGTGAGATCCTAGGCATATTCCTTTACCTTTCTGAATCTCTAAAACAGAGACAAAATATACTGTTGCCTCAGTAGAACAGAATGAAAGTATAAATGAATCGATCAGTACTATTTGTTTAAATGAGAATCTCTCTCAAATCTGAAGAATTAATTTGGTCTCGGAACGATGTTGAGAGACTTAGGACACCCTGATCTGAAATCGTTCTGGCAATGAAGTGAAGCAAATGTTTGTTCTCTACACAGATCTTCATGCTGAGAAGTGCTAGCATGATGGAATATCTTAAAGTGATTTATCCTATTCTAAATTATTATTATTTTTAAAGCTGAGAACATAATGATCTACTCAAAATGGGAGGATCACCTTTTAGATACATAAACAGATAAAAAAAAGTTTTGTTATTAAATACTGAGGAAATTAAATCTCTCTTAGGGGTTAGATGAACTTTGATAAAGCCTACTTATTCTGGGCTAATCTTGTGGGGCAAAATGCTCTCTAATGTGCACCAGAAGCAAAGATAATAGAAAGCATAACATATTGAAATCTAAATTAATCCTGCTTATTGACTGATAATATGTCCTGATCCTGAGGGAATGTGCCTAATTTATTACTTTTTAAATGATTTGGATTCCTTTAGGATGAGCAATTCCCCAATTTATTTTCCATCGGCTAACTGGTAAGAACTCATTAAATACAAATGGGGTTGTTTTTGTTTTGAAAAATAGTTACAAAAAAAAAAAAATCGCATTCATCCAGTACTGTTTGGTTTGTATGCTTTTTCATACTGCAAGTATGCAGACAGAATATTTGGAGCATGCATTAAAAAAAAATCACACATGAAAATAAGACCCATTTCACTGTTTCCTCTCCTCTGAGTGCTGCTCTGTTTCTGAAGCCGCTCTCCCCAGAACACCTGCACTACAGATCAGGAGAGCAGTGCTGGCACAGTCAAGGGACCTCTGTTCCCAGCTGCTGTCAGATGAAATGGGGGAAAATAGAAAATATTTTATTGCAAACTCTTTCAGGGCAACTTTCCTAAGGGGTTACTTGATATAACCTCTGAGGGTGACCTAGTTTATAGTAGGACCTCTTGGCTCTGACTTACATCCTACCATGTTTAACATTGTGCTCTTAACGAAGGAAGATGCTTCATTAGTTAGAAGAAAAAAAAAAAGGAATACCTCTGTGGCCCAGACAATCTTTCTGCAAAAATGTTGTCCCTGAACTCACCCCTTCTCCTCCTCCTCCCTTTGTGCATTTCCCTTTGCAGAATCCTAAAGCTCCTACTCAGCCCAGCTGTCAATGATATACCATCTCCCTGCTTGCTTGACGTGCTCATTACCAATTTGTTGAACCAGATTCTACCAAATCTTTAAAAGATCAGTTTGCATTGCAGTTGTCTTTCTTCTCAAATATCCATCAACATCTCTGTGCACTTAGAACTATATGAGGGATTCAAGTATTCAGCACCTTCCAGTTTAAGGACATTTCTACTAACTAAGATTTTCTATTTAGTTAATGAAATTATGCTTTTCTACCTTTGTTACAAATCATCATTTAAAAGAACAGTGTGACAGCAATAGACAACTTCTTTTCATCCTTGCTTAGTCTTCAGTAAAATTTTAATGGAAATCTTATGTAATTTAATAATCTCTTCTATCACTGGCCTCACTTCCTTCCCTGGACTTGTTTATCGTTCCCTAGTATTGCTTGGAAAACAATTACTTATTATTTAAATTGTGACCCCAAGGATAATAAGGAAAAGGCTTTGACAGAACTTGGCCTGATGTATGACCCATTTTCCACTGCAAAACAAAATTCATTGTATTTGGCAGAGTCCTCACAGCACACAAGATGGTCTTCCCTGGGATATGCTTCTACTTGGAATGAACAAGTACTTGATCAGCAGTAAAAGGCAGAAAACAAGCTTCCTTTATGGTACAGCTTCTTCTCCTTGTACTCTGTTCCCAAAACAATCCATGGAATCCAAACTAACCCACCTGCGACAGCCAATGTTTAGTTAAGGACTTAGTCTTGTTAATATGCTTTTGTAACAATTGGAGTTTCTTTCCTGGTGAGATATGATTGCTGTCAGGTTATATTATCAGCTCCATAGCTTGGGGGTGCTCTGGCAGATAGGCCTGGCCATTCCTTGACAAATAGTGGCATAGCTCTGGGAAACCTGAAGAGGAAGCAGCTTCCATCCTGGAGATTAATAGCTCTCTGTTGTTTGGGACTTTTTGTTTGTTTGTTTTGTTCCAGGGCAAGGATCACTTCTGCATCTTTTGGGGATAGAAAACCAAAAGATTCAAACTGTTCAGATACATACCACCTAAACTCCAAGGGAGTGCTAGTGAGATGGGAGGACATTCTACTCATCTTTTGTCTGCAACAAGTCCTACGTTGCCTTTCAATCAAACAAGAAAATTTTAAATTACAGCACATGCAGGTGAAATATGAAGAAAGGTGAATGCAGTGGCAAAGGACTCTGAATGTGTTCTGTGCCATACTGGCAGATCCATGGCATACAGGCTGTATTTGACTGTAGTCAACAATGCAGATGCTATGGAAAGAGTAGAAAAATGCAAAGAGTGTACAGGAAACCTTTCCTTAGTGTACACTTCCAGCTTCTGGCACCATGCAGTTTAAGGGATTCCTCAGCCAGCATTCATATCCACGTGTTCATGGAGATGTACAAGAGCGACTCTGAAAGTAATGCCTCCAACTTTATTATGTTGGCCCACAACATCAGAGGCAGATGTTAGTGGTATGACAGTAGAGGCTGAATCTTTGCAACAATATTCCATTACATTTTGTTGCTGTAAAACAAATGGCATCAGTGGAGCAGTCTGGCAGAATGGTGTATGATGAGGAAGAATATGTGAAGCAAAAGCATGGAACTGAATTCCTCCATGTGGAAAAAGTGGCACTCATTGACATTCATCAACACCTGATGAATGTTTACAGAGACCAAGCAGTGGATATGAACACAGTGAGCTGGTGTGTGATCCATTTCAGGAACAATGCCAGCATAGCAGCTGCGAAACTATGGGTCACCTCTGCTGGTGCAGATTTTTATGACTGTAGCATGCAGGTTCCAGCTCATCACGGGTGTAAATGCAGAGCTAATGGTAGTAACTATGTTGAAAAATAACTTAGCAGAGAGAACGCTCTGTCAAATAGAATTATTGTATTCTTCACATCTATTGTAGTTTCCATGAAAGTAAATAGGAGGCATTACTTTCAGAGCAACCTACAATATTTCTTCCTTCCATTTGTCTTTGCTTTTCTGAACAACAACAACAAAAAAATACCCTGGAACCCTATTACGATGAGTTTCATGTATTCCTTTATAGATTGGGTACAGTTATCAGTGTATAACATTTTCAGAAATAAAAGGCCATATATGAAGAAAGAAAAAGATGTATTTGTGCTTGACAGTGTCATTATCTCTTAATGTAATTGTTTACATTTTTTCCCCCCACACAAGTCTTCATTGCCTAACATAAAAGATAACAAAAAGCAATGCTATAAAAACAATACAAACTGCAAATATCTTAAAAAAAAACAAACAAAAACCTTGGGTTTTCTCTTTTTGTTTAGTAAGACTGCATAAAATTAATTTTCTTCTAAGAAGCACAAATTCATTTGAAGCATGAGGTATTAGTACTGAAAAGACAGCTTCTGTTTATGCTAAACTTACTGCAGTACAAGGAAATACTAATCCATTTTGCAGTTGTTCACCAATTCAATTTTGATTTTGTAAAACCCAAACTGGCCGTTCCCAGTTCTACCTTTATATTACCTGCACCGAGTTTTGTCTTTGCCCTGTTTAAAATAAAGATATCCCATTTAAACTCTCAAATTTAAAAATTGACAGTGACTACCCACAAACTTCTTACAAAATCTCAGAGCACTATATTAAAGACTCACTGCTAAGATGGTTCAGTATCACAAAGTGGTTATAATAAAAGCTGTTGAGGTTTGGGGTCAAGGATCCCTAAGGTTCTTGTTTTGATAAATAATCTTGCAGAGCATTCATATCATAAACTGTGTTTAAAATTAAATGCTCTAATGAAATCAACAACTTCAGTTTGCCTGCTAGGGTCATGAACAACCAAGAAGTGATGTGTTTTTCCTCTGTTCACAACAGATTTAGAAAGACAGAGCAACAATAAAGACTGTTGAAAGGCCTTTCTGATAAAAGGTCTGGTTTTAGTTTTGTACTGTTACATTCTGATTTGCAACTTTGTGGTCTTACCAATTACTGGAAGCATGGTCAACGAAACAGAGGTTGCACAAGAACTTTTCCCACATTCTGCTATTCTGGTTCGGAGAACCTCATTCTTCATTGCCTAGCTCAGTTGTGTCATGAAGAGATGTTTTTACCACCTTCAAGGCAATTTCAAGATTTTCCCAGAGATTAAAGCTCGGAAGCTTATTGTTTATTGGAGACCTACACTACAGGGAGTAGCAGAAAGGAAGATAACCCCAGCAGAAGGAATATATTCTGTTTCCAGAATAGCCTAACTGGTCCACCTACTGTCCTTGCTGATCATTATAGTGTAAAGATGCTTTTATTAAACATAATGATATTAAATGGACCTGATGCGATTTAACACATTTATGAGAGTCTTTCATGTTTCGCTGTAGGAGGTTGATATTTAAACTCTAGCCCTCACTGAACCTGAAAGCATTAATAATCCCCTTCTCTTTGGCCCATGTGCACTCTCATTACAGTTGCTCTTTATAGTTATCTATTTTCTCTTAGGCCCTTATGCAGAGAAGAATCCCTATAGAGGAAAAAGCTTACGCACTTGATTAACTTTAAATACATTGAAGTCAGTGCTCAAAGTTAAGCAGGTGCTTAATACTTCCCTGAATCAGGGCCTTACAGTCTAGAGTTTCTGTCTATACTGGGTCAGAAAATAATGATATGGGATTTGATTCTCTTCTCAACTTCCTTGATATAAATCAGGTGGACTCTATTTAAAGAGCTTTTTTCATCTTAGCCTAGCATCTTATATAGCCAACTAGAAAAATGGGCACCTAATATTACCAGTACAGAATACAAGTATTTAAATATACTTCGAATTCACTTTTGGCACAGTCAGACAAGATATGTAGTATCTTCTGAAACTCTGAAGCCACTGGTGGAGATCCAGCATAAAGTTAGAATCACAGAATCATTAGGTTGGGCTTGAAAAATTATCAAGTCCAACCATCCACCCAATGCTACAAGCTCACAACTAAAGCATGTCCATTAGCACCACATTCTCATGTCTCAAAATCCTTCAGGGATGGTAACCCCACCACTTCTCTGGGAAGCCTGTTCCAATGTCTAATCACTCTTTCCATGAAGAAATTCTTCCTGATATCCGATCTAAGAGACTCTTGCATCCTAAGAAAGCCAAATCAGGCTGAAGTGACTTCTCTCAGTGTGAGTACATGGATAATCTTCTAGACTATTGTAATGTGGTGGGTAGAAGGGGGCTGCAGGTTATGTAGGCAGTAATGAATGTCAAATGCAGGATATGGATGTAATATGTCAATAACCAGCCCTTCCTGCTAGCCAACATGTTTGTGAAAGAAAGTAGGTGAAAACCTACCTTACACCTTCCTCCTACTTTCTGGTCACTTCAGTCTTCTCCATCAAGAAGAAGGCCAGCCTTCATGCTCCAAGGACAAAATACCTAAAATGCTGCCTAAGTCTTTTTCTCTTCCCTAACTATTCACTGAATAAACTCCAGAGAGAACTCATCTTGACACTTTCCCTAATCTGTTTTTATGAGGAATGAGAAAGCTCTCTGGATGACCAAAACAATCTTATTTTCCTGGTTTATGGAAAAAAAATTCAAGTGCATCTGCTTTTAGTTAGTGAAAATGATGTCAGAATGGTCTATATGATGGCCTGGGATACAAAGTCAGTTGGCAGCTTTTTTGTCATCTGTTGTTCCTCTAAACAGATGACACTAAATTAAAAATATAATTCCAGTAACAGACAATCTGTCAGTCATTTACAGTCATGATAAACTATAGACTCTCTGGTGCTGTCGATCAAGCCTACATTCATGATATAGTATGTACCTTGTTAGACAAGACCTGTCATTCCAGACCATAGTCATATACCTGCTGACATTGAAGTTTGATTGATCCATTATTTAGGGTATGTACTCCAGAGGTCCTGTCGCCCTTCTACCTTAAATCTTCATCACTTATTTTTACATATGATGTGAATTGGATTTCAGGTACTTTTCGTATATTTAAGTGGCAGCTGCTTCGCGTCAAGGGCAAATTAACAAGCTGTCTCAACCACTAATATTCAACATTGTCTGTGATCCAAGGCAAACCAGCCAAGGATTCACCAAGTACACATTAACTTGCATGATGATGATAGACTACTCCTTTGGGACCAGCTCCTTAGCCACCAAACAGCATTACTTCATCACATCTGCAAAGGACTCAATCAAAATTGGCATCACCTGCCACTGATCAAACAATATCTATGACCAACAACGTGTCAGTTAAATGAAAGGGCAATGAGAGCAGAGTACAGTGAAGTTTTTGGAATTGTGCTACATTTCAGATTATTCACAGGACCAGCCAGAAACAGCCCAGATACTGCCTATACAGTCACAGGTTCAGTAGAGACACAGACCCTGGGAGCAGAGAATACATCATGCAAAATTCAGGACTGCCACTATCACTGCCTGTGCACAGCACATGTATCTCTTGCAGCTAGAAATAGTTAACAGACATAGAATGAGCACATGCCGAGCTGGTAGATATGCCCAATTGAATGAATCAGTTTATATATTTTAATCCTTCTTAAACAGGTTTATCCTCCAAAGAGTTTCTCATTTCTTCTTTTCCATGATTTAGCAGCCAGAAATCTTACAGCCCTACTGTGCTTAGAAGGGGGCTCCAATTTTTTATTTCTAACAAGGTTTCCAGCAGATTTTGAATGTCATACAAGTATTTTCTTTGCACATTAATTTCTTTCATACTGAACATACCCAGAACTAAATTATTTTTGAGAGCCATGCAAGCATAGAGCCATCACTTCCTGTTCTGTGGAAGGCAGCATCATTCCTCAGCAAGGTTTAACAGATACTTTTCTTCTAGATACCTGCATTTGAGAAACATTTAAATATCTAATTCTCTTTTTCCTCACCAAGGAGATTTCCATACACTTGCTATTGTGTGCAAGACCTATAGCCATACATGCTATACTCCAGAAGGTTAAGCATGTATGGCTTCAGCAACTAAGTGCTGAGGTTGGGCTCTTAAGTCTATAGATTTGGCTCTGAAAACATGAGATTGTGTAAGATAATAGTAAAGCAGCAATCAGAGAAACCTACTGAATCCCAAAATATCACAATGCAGTAGTTTTTGTTCTGTTGCACTACAAAGCAGAGGGATTTATATGAACCAGATCTTTTGACAACTTGTGTTGAACAAGACCCCAAATGGGTCTTAAAAGAAAACTACCTGTTGCAGAGGGAAAAGACAAGAAAAGGAAAATATTTCATGCTACATTCCTGAAATAAATATATATACATATTATTTCTGTGAATTTCTTTCCCCTTTAATAAAGGAGGAAAAATGGAAAAAATTCACCACTGATATGATGTTTTTGACGTCACTTTTTGGCTTGGTTCCTTTCTACAATAATGATATATCCACAGATGTAGCTTCCTCCTAATATGTTCTATTCTCTGTGCAAGTAGAACAAACTCTCTCGTATCAAGATTTACAGGTCCTCTACCTATTTGATTGTTTGAATTTCTGATGAAAAAGTCATGAGTCATTCATTAAAAGACTTCAGAATTCAACAGAAAACAAAAAAATGTCATTTACTTCAAAACAAAGAGAACCTAAAATGTTAGGCAGCACCTGTTGCACCACTACTTTGTGGCACAACCTGAGCATCAGTTGAACTAAGTTTCAGTTGTTGACACTAAAATCTGCAACCCAGAGTATAGGCACAGGCACACATACCCACCAGAAGAAGGAGAAACATTTTTCCACTGTTCATAAAGGTATAGAAGCTGTAAATAGAAATCCTTGAAAAATCCAATATCTATAATACTAGCTGAATTTAGAACTGCTGTGAAATTCAAACAAACTGCCACATAACAAGGTTTCTTATCTAGCAGTTCAAGACAGACAACTGAAAAGAAACAGTATTGCCATTGTCAGAAATATCAGGACTAGATTCATTAATAATTCTCGGTATCTCATAGAAGACAGGACTGCTGCAATCCTGAGAAATAAACGGAATACTGATCCTTTAACCATGCTTCACATGAAACCACTTTTAATGTGTCATTCTGTATCTGGCAATATTTTATATGCAAGCAGATTCGGTTTTCTGCACGGATATACAGCTTGCTACTGAAGAAGCAACAAATGCCAACAAAGATTATTTCAATCTGTAACTGTAAGCAAGGGTATAGACTATCCCACTGCATGATGAGCTCATCACAGAGGGAAATAACACATAACCTTACAAAAGCTTTTGATAGCACTTTCATCCAAGAAAAATAAACAAACTTGGCACAATTTCTGTCCATCATCATCAGTTATTTAGCCCAAACATCAAGATCACCATTAGATAACTGCATATCCACTAACATAAATATATAGAAAGATACAGGCAATATGCCAATCAGAAATCAGTGTTTAGTAAAATCCAATGCTTATTAGTACTAACCTTTGCCATTTGCTTGCAAAAACAACAATTATTCTTCTAATGCAGAGGTATGTATGGTGTGACATATGTACATGAGAATTCAATACATTCCAGGGGATTATCTTAAACAAGTCAGATGTGCTTGACACTTTGTTGAATGACATATCAGCCAAGAATCATCAGCACAATCTTTGTAACACCACAGTGATCATCTTGGTACCAAAATGTTACAACTGATTTCTTTAGCCATCAGATGAGACATATAAAATCCTACAATACAAGCAACCCCAGAGATGCAATTGTTGTAAAACTGCAAAATAACTGTTTGGTGGGAGGGGAAAAACAACAAGTAAATGAAAATCTCTCTACTTCGAGAAATCAGAAAAATAAAAGGAACAAAACAGTAGAAAAAATAAAGTTACAGACAAAATAATCTAAGAATTATATAAACAAAAATGAACATCAGTGTAGAAAGGCTGATAGTAAAACAATCTCAGCATAAAAAGTAATTCTGAGAATGACTGAAAAAAGTAATAAGCACAATTCCACCTTTCTTGCATCAAAACTATGCTCAGATATAGATTCATTAACCTAGACTGGAAAAGACAATCCTGCAGATAAATCAGAAAACTAGTACAAAGTTTGTGCCAAGTGGGTCCCACAAATGCTCACACAGGAACAGAAAGGGCACTATTCATGTTTGTCAGGACTTACTGAGCCAATATGAGGCTGAAGGTGGTGATTTCCTGGATTGTGTCATTACCAGTGATGAGAAGTATCGTCACCACTACAAGTCAGAATCAAAATGGCAGTCCATGGAGAAACTACTTCAGGGATATTAAATCTTTTACCAAGATTCATGGAAGTTGCAAGAAGGAAATAGAATTAAATGACAGTCTTTGTTTTGATTAAAAAATAATAATGAAGACATTACTGAGAAAGAACAGTAACTTTTCTTTATATTGTTTCTCCAAAAGGAAAAAAATACACTGAAAAAACTTTTGACAAACACATTTTTCCCCTCACATCTCAGATATATTCCATGTGTTATCAGAGTAAAAGAAATTAGGAAAAATTACTAGGTTTCACCCACTTTAGGGAAACCTGAACAATTTAATTGAAACTGTTACCCATTAAAAGCAGAAATTAGATCAGCAATGCAAAAGGCTATCTTTTAATTATGGCTCTAGCACTCTAACTTTATATATTTAAGAATAAATCCTTACAATCTGGACATTGTATTCAGATATTTTTTGATCTTTTATTTTTGCCTTTGTAGGGGTAAAGTATAGGTCATGAAGAGTTGCCTGAAAACCCCTAAGTACTCTTTGTCTGAAAAGGTGACCGAGGAACAGCAGATTTGTAAGCATGTTATCATGATGCTGGTTTCTACCCTAGACTGAAAGTTTTGGACCTGAGATCAGGAAAGGTCACAGAGGTTAGGGGAAGCATTGCCTGCGGTGGCCACAAAGCATTCAGATAGCAAGGATGAAGACCTCTCCCTGTCTAGACTTACAGCATCCCCTGCTGTTTCCACAGCACAACACTGGGATACACTCCAAAGGTAAATAGTCTTCCACATCTCCAACTGAAGGAAAAAAAAAATCAGAAAGCCTGAAACAGAGCACCAGAAAACGTTTTCACAAAGTGAATTTTGTGAACACAAAGGTTATCTACACACATTGATATGGAGTAGTCACAGTTAGGTGAATTAAGGAGATGTCAGCAGTGGTTTGGCTCTGTGGAAAGGAGAAATTCTAGTGGAAACAGCACACTCCATGCCCATCATGGAAAACCTTAATGTTTCTTACGGAAACTTTATTATATTTTGTAATATTGATAACATCTTATCTCTCATATGGCAACTGAAATAGTTTTTGCTCCTTTTTTTTTATTTTGGAGCCATGTGAAACTCACTGGAGCAGGTGACAAGCGAAAACACAGAACCAAACTACAGTCATCCAGTGAATTTAAAACGTAACAAGTTTCTACAACTTCCTTGCAGAAAAATAGGATTCCAGTGCTCTCTAAAGCATCTGTGGGTACTGGACATCCTCTGTCTCCAGTCTGACTGCAGTTCATAGCATGCTCTCTGTTTCATAAGAAAGGATAATATTGTCAGTACCCTTTACTTTTACTGAGGAGCCATCCAGAGAAACCTGTAACTCAAGAAGGCCAGTAACACCGGACTGTTAAAAACTCAGTGCCACATAACAAAAGTATTGGTTGCACGGTCCTTGTTGTCTTTCCTAGCAACTGTTGTATAATGGTAATATTCATATCGTATAAGTTCTATCTCAGAAAGACAAAAGGCATTGGCAAGTGGAAGAATTAAGTTCTGATATGAACAGAGGTTTCAAACCTAGTTCTTGACCCCTAGAGAAATAATTTCTATCCCCCTATATTTCCTTCCTTTCCTCTGTGGTACTCAAGTACATTATAAGCAGAGGTATCATTTATATGTAGCACAGGATCTATTCTAATCCTCACGTATTACTGAAGTTAACTACAGGACTCTCTGTACAGCTGTTTGCACAGCTGGATGTGTCAAATACAATAAGTTCATCCTTTCTAAGATGAGCTTAAATCTGTAGCCTACCAGTATCTTTCTCATTTACACCAACCACCCTTTCACACTGTTCCCATAAGGGAGGTTGGTTTAAGCAGTCATGTTCTGGGTGCAATCCTGTGGTGCATAAAGGCTGATAAATTGCCTTGGCACACTATCAGATCTGAGTGTTTATCTCCAAGCCACAGAATGTGTCTAATTATGAGTAAAAAGTCATTGAGATTTGCATTACAAGATCTACAGCTAATGACTTGCTGATGGTACCTTACATTCCCATGGTCAAAATGAGTGCCATGAAGGAAATCAGTCTGCAGGGGTGGCCATGGATATGTGGAATTAGAACATGAGCTTTGCTTACACAAAACAGAAAGTTGCTCAGGAGAGATCACAAGCTTTGTTCTGTACAACATAAAAAAAGCCCAAATCAGTGAAATTTGGGTTCACTGTCGGGGCTGTTCATTGTAGCCACCCTTCTCCCCAACCCAGAGTTATAGATGAAATGAATGCTGAAGGGGAGAACACTGCTATGCTTCACAGAGTGCCAGGCACTTACCAAGGGTGGTACTCAACTCACAGATACAACAAACACATTCACACACCTGCAGGTAGATGTCCGTGTCACAGAGTCCAAACTCTCACTGTGGAAATCTCATTAGGATAATCAACAGCATCTCAAGTCTAGCTCAGCTGATGAGCCACTGCAGAAGGAATCAATCACAAAGTGCAGGTACCTGGTGCAAAGCTGAGATACCTAGGTTTACACAGAACATCTGCATGAAGAATAGCAGCTATTACACACCACAGCATGCAGCTGCTCAACAGCTGAGGCACAGTCATCTTTACTTTGAGACAATTTAAGACCTTTAAACATCACGAAGTGAGTTCCTCACACTTCAGGCTCTGCTCGCCTTTGAATGAATTCAGTCATTCTTTAGGTAGCACTGGCTGTCTTGACTTGATCTCCATCAGTTCGAATAAGAATTTAGATACATACTGCACATACCAAATCCTATTTGCTGACATTAAATGTGTCATAGCAAGTTATATCCTGCTCTGTCACACTGTATGCTGTAGGCATGCCATAATCATACATTTTTAACTTTCCACTGTCCATGAGCAGACCATCTAGCTTGTGAATAGTCTGCTTTGCACTTGAAGGCATATCCAAGCAGCCTCCATTTGGAGAAAGCTGAGACACATCAGAGTGTATTTCTTTGATTTCAGCCCCATAGTAGTTGGAACTGTACATTTCTGGAACCTGTGCTTTCACTGCCATACACAAGAAAATAAACCTCCTACATAACAAAGAAGAACATGGTTAAGAGACAGCATAGGTGGGTCTCATCCTACTTTATCTAGTTATTAGCAGAGAGAACATCTCACCCTAGCATTAATGTATCAAATAGAGCAGATGGACCACATCTCTGAAGCATTCATTTCTCTTAGTAGTTTATGAATAGATCCCAGGTTACAAGTTCAAATGCAGATTTTTGATGTTATACAAGCGCACTTGAACCCTAGTTTGGTTGTGTGAGAGACAGATCAAGGTCATAAGCTACACTGTTTCTGATGCTTTTCTTCAACTACTTTTTCTTTATTATTTCTCTCTATAATGAATGGGTTAATAACATGTCAAAGATGCATTTAAAATGATATTTGCAATCTCAGAAGCATTTTACTGCAGCAACAGACAAATGTACACAGAGGCCATATCTGCTGTGTCAGAGGAAGAGCTGCCCAGTGGGCTCTGGCATAGTAGGGATGTAGGGTGAATACTCTGAGTGAATAGCACCAACACAATATAATGAAGATAGACAGTATATTTATGGATGGATTATCCAGATGGTATAAACCCATTAAATCAGGAAGGGCTCACCTGTCACTGAAGATCAAGGCCCACCGAGAACTCCACACAAGAGGGATCTCCAACGAGAGACTTTTCCCTGGTGGTGGTCAGCCCTTAAATGGGATCTGGGAGAGGTGGAGCCAGACTCCACCCCTTCTGGCCACACAGGTGCATTGCCTTCACCTGTGCTCCTGCGGCTGACTCAGTGCTCACCTCAGGTGATCAATCAGTGGTTCAGGCCGTGATTCAGCAGTTCCCATACATAGGGATGAAGACCAGGACTATGCCATATGCTTTTCTGCCTCACATGCAGGATCCTACATGTACCATCATGGTCAGCTATTACCTGCACTGTGCCATCTCTCTATCGTCACTCAGTCATTATGCAGTGACACACCATTCATTCATTATGCAAATTAACGCACTCAGAAAAGTTCCCTCCAAATCAGAATTCTTTGCCCAACTCAAGCAAGAAGCCCATGTTTTCTGTTTTCTTTCTCTGTCTTGATCCTTATCAACACTTTAACTTCTGCTTTCTTTTGCAGTTTACACTTTAGTACCCAAAATCTTTCTACTACTTTGTGCATCTCTTCACTGCTTTGACGACAATTTTACACTGAATTTTAAGGTTTGATGTTCCCAAACTGAGAATGAAAACTTCCAAAAGGATTTGCACTGAAAAACGTTGTGTTGCATAGCACTAGCTAATTAAGTACTTACTAGATTTAGATCTATAACGTCAGCTCCTAACTAAAATTCTTGGCAGAATTTTTTTTCCTTAAGATGGTTTGGAATAAATTCTTACTTCAGTGATTTGACTATTTCAAAATGATTTTCATGCAACAAATACATGTAATTAGCAATGTGAAATAAAACAAAAAAAAAGTCCTCGAAGTCAGAGCTTGGACACTGACATTCTGAGGACAAAGGAAAAATAAGAGTTTGGTGGCATTATCATTGTTCCAGAGCTGTGTACAGTTTTTCATAGTTAATTTAGAAATAGACATTCTTTTAACCCCTTTCTATAGTATTTGCATAGTGAGGACAACAGCTGGATGGGTAGGCAGACCTTTTCAGAGCAGGAGAAAAATCTATAGGGGTGAACTTTTGAAGTATTCCCTGTTCAGATTTTATACATAATCAGGGATAAGCATGACATTATGTCACATTCTTTATCACATTATGGAAAGAGAAACATATCAAATATCAACTAACTATATCTATGCCAAAAAGCAGTTTTGTATTCCTTGTTGAGTGAGAGAGAATAATAATTTCTCTGTTCTCTCCAGAAGAGATTTGATGACAAAGCAGGAAGCAACGTGCAAATCAATATACAACAATCTACACTAACAGTTGAAGTGGAACTTCTGGCAGACTTTAAACAAACAACAGTACTCTCAACCTGGTAAGTAGTTAAAAAGCAAACTTACTTTACTTTTGAATCATTGTTTTGAAAAAGTCTCTGGGTCTCTCAAAGGAAACATGAGGAAGTCCAATAGTGTATGATCAGCAGAGATGAGTAACTGAGAGGGGAGAGAAAATGGATCTTCCAACACAATGGAAGTTAATTGTTAACCACCTACTGTGGTCTGTGAATATGTCATAAGCTAAAACAGAAGAACATAAATACATGACAAAGTGAGACGCTTTTACACTTGTGTTCATAAAACAATGTAAAAAGTAGATACTGAATATTTGATTGTGATGAGCTGTTGTCTTGTAGAGCCTTACCTAAAGCAATAAATCAAATTGGCTAGACTGGGTAGAAGCTTTGCTGAGTTCAGGGGAAGCTCCTGAATGCTGAGTACTGATTGCTATTGACACTTCAGCCAGGTGCTTATTAGGACACTGGCACAAGATATGTTGTACCAATAAATTCAGGCAGCACTGGGACATGAGCATGAGGACATAAAAATAATACTGCTTCAGAGATTTAAGTGTGGGCAAAAATAATAAATACTCAAGAGAAACCATTTCCAAAAGAATGTATGAGGACTATGAAAGTTCACAATACCAGATTATCTCCTCAGTACAGAGACCTTGTTTTCTTAGGTTTTTGTGTCACGTTGAAAAAATACAGCCACAATTCGGAGCTGAAGTTAACTGTGGCAGCAAAAATGATATTAACGACTGCAGTCTCAATACAGGAGGAGTAATAGTTCTGAAGAATAATAAAAGTGCCAGACTGGTCTTGTCACAAGTAGGAATTCCATAAATGTATGATCTGAAGAGTGTTAATCTGTAGGATGAAATTGGGTTAAACCTGGGAAAATATAATTAGAGGATAAATAAACCCTACCTAGAAGATAAGAGAGGTAACCAGTTACGATACAAAAATTCGCCTGTTTTATATTTCCTCTCTTAGAAGAAATACGTCAATCTGTTATACCAGTTTCAGTGCTTTTACTTCACCAGTGGTTAAAAAATGCTTAAGCAGACAGGTGAAAATTGCCACCAGGTGAAAGAGTGTGGAGCTGGCAGAGCACTCCTCATGTCCCAGGGGGTATCTCCGTGGGAGGCAGGAAGGAGGAGGTGCAAGGGAGAAGGATCACCAGCCATTGACTTCTTGCGAAGTGTTCAGGGCAGGCAAGGAGCAGGCCTTGCCTTCCGGCTTGCATGCATCCTGCACACAGGAATTTCAGACAGCAGAGTGCAAGGCGGGGGCCGAGTGCCAGTGTGGGTTTTTCATGATAGATGCATCTAGTCTATCATTTTGGCATTATTCTAAACACAGCTGGCAAAGGAATGCTCCAGAGTGCAACTTGTGCTAGTTGTCTTTTTCTGCTGGGGTGATCCCCATTTGTAGGATGTGGTTTCCTTAATAATCATGCGAATAACCTCTGGAAAAAAAGAACTTCCCTCTCATGAATGAAAATCACCCACCAAAGCAGATGGTGAAGTCTGATGGAATCAACCTGCAAAGCCTAATGAGTATAGCATCGCATCAGCAAAGCTTCCTTGAGGAGATTACTGCAGTCACAAGATTGCTACGCCAGTCATGCTACCAAGAGGGAGGAAGAATGGTTCACAAACAAGTTGTGTAATTTGCCTGCAAGAGCACCAGGGGAGGAGAGCTGTTCCTCATTACACTGCATGTCAGCCCCAGAAAGGCCACAAATGCAGCACAATACCCATGACATCTTGGGTGGCCAAAGGTTTCTTACATTGTTTCACATTCATTGCATGCTTGAAATACTCTCAGTAAAGAAGGGAAGTCTTTGAAAGCTTGCTGCCCATAGAAATTGTATGACATGCACTTCAGTTACATATCCACACATATATATATATATATATGCATATAGATATGCACCCATAGGCAATATATCAACCCATAGAACAGAAAAGAAAGCACCGGTTCTCAGCACTCTTCCTACTTATCTTTCAGAAGAGGGGTGGAAAGAATACTTAAGCTTCTGCTATAGTTCTCCTCTATTTCTTTTATTTGTACTTCGTTTTGAAGAGACAAGGTTTGTTTTGTGCACAGTCCCAAAAAGCAAAAATCTTTTATTCCACCGTTTATTATTATAAATGCATGTGGAGTATGTCAAATGATTTTTCAGGCTGCATGGAATTAAGTGAAAAAGAGTTTTCAATCTTTTAACGTTCCATGCTTGTGGAAGAGGCATAAGAAAATGGTCCATGGGGATCTTATATTATTATTTGAGGGATTTTTATTTTTCAGGCCTGGTCAGGTTTTATGACTGGTGCATTTCTGAGAATGCACCTCTCAGGCACTGGGGTTTATAATGATTTCTCCTTATGCTATTTATCTCACTTTTCCAGTTGCAGTGCATTTATCCTCAGTCAGACAGAAGCATGACAGGAGAGGAGAGGAGACGTCAAAGAGATTCCGCCAAACAGAGGAATATGGATTTCCCCACTCCCCTCACCAGCAGATACTTTCAAGAAGATGCAAGGTTTTGCAATGCACAAATGCATTAGCAATGCAAAGAGAATAGAAAAGGCTCTGACATTTGCTGAAGTTCCATTAAACTAGCTCAGGTTGTGTATACAGGAGGGGAAGAATTTGGGGGCTGGCTGTCTGCCCTAAGAAGCATTCATTTTATGGGCTGCTGTCTGCTTCCCCAGTAACTTCTCCTCCATCTCCTTCAATTCGGAAAATAATTTGCTTTATCACAGCCCTCATTTGAAAAGTGAAATAAGAAAATAGATGATGCTCATTTGATTTTTGCAAACTCTAGGCTTGCTGGTTGAATTATGGAAAAAGGTACTCACTCTCAGATAGGATACAGGACTTAAACGCAAATACACGCTGTGATGGCAGCAAAAGGCAGTTGAACACAGTCTGCTAAACAGGCAAATGTTGAGTCTTACTTCCTTTTTTCCCAAGTCGGAAGGAAGTACAGATGTTCTTAAACTTCTGATCCATCCTTACAAACAAGTATAATCCTAGAAAGGGAATAGAGAAGACAGTGTTTTCCATAAAAATAGACGAGAAAATATTTTCAAATGGATTTTCAAAGGTCCTAAAGGATTTAAGTGCTCAAATCTTAAGGATTGGAATCAGTGGATTGTGCAGGCTTCTTCACAAGTCAAGCTGTAATGTCCATAGAAGGTCAATTTTGCAGCCAAATCACTTAGCTGGGACTATCAGATCTGAGGTTCACACCTGGTTCTGGCTGACTTTGCAAGCCACTCACCCTCTCTGTGTGTCAAGCCTTTTTGTGTGAAGCATTAATTAGGAAAATGTCACACTGACAAGTGCTAATGATGCACTCATTGTGGTGTGGTGAAGACAACTATTGAAGTCATTTTCCAAAACTGGAAGCACAAAGTTGTATTTCACATACGACATACATATATACATATACTCTATACATACGTATGTATAAATAATGTTATTTACTCAGAAGAAAAAGAAATCAAGCAGGACTTGATACTTCTCAGTTAAAATGAAGAGACACTCGGAATTTTAAATAAGGTAAATATTTTGCCTTAAACAGAAAAAAAAAAAAAGGAATTGTTGTGTTGAAATAGCTTTGCTCTATGAAGTAACATCAAACTTTATTAAAAAGAGGCAGGAACATGGATGAAATGGGAATGTGTGTGATGCCAGACCTGATTATCACAGTGTGAGTCTGGCCATGCAACACCTGTATGGTGTCACCACCACGGGTCTGAGTGAGCTCAGCATGCCAGCAAACTGCAGTCAGACATAGGCTTATCTGCAGGCTAAACTAAATAGGAACTGAGACTTCAGGTCTCTTAATTTTCCTGCAGTTCAAAACTTTTGGCTTCAAAACACCAGATGGGGCCCTACATGGAGGCTGGACCTGGTGCTGACATGCAGTGAGGGTTATTTCCTAAACCTACATATAATTCATAAAGGAGCGCAAGCAGACTTCTTTTCACCTTACTTAGTCCCTGCTTCTGCAGTTTGGTGTTCAGTTCTGGAGGTCTGGTTGGCAGACCCCACACACTGCTCTATGGACTGTTTGGAAGAAGTAGTGAGGAGAAGGCTCTGCAGTAGTGCCTCTGCTTTCCCTACTAGTGACACAAAGTTCATCTCATGCCATAATGCCTGTGGGGTTACAGATCTCCTGGTACTTCCAGTAAATCTTTCCCTAGATTCTCCAGAGTAAAATATGTAGAAATCTATTCAAAAGAAATGTTGCAGAAAAGTAGCCCATGGGAGCAATCCATTGGGAAGGCCAAGGCAAAATCAGTACCAAAAGGTTTTGCAACCACTCAAGGTTTCTTAGTTCTGCTGCTCCATCCATCTCCTGCGCTTGGGTCAGTTACATCCAAACACAATGGAAAGTTCTCCTAAGGTTTCTCTTCACATACTCATCACACAGCTCACACACTCTTCTTTTATTATTATTATTTTTTGTTTGTTTCACAGTCTTCTGGACTACATTAAAATAGCTCAGTTCCACTGGGGTCATCTCTGATTACTCACTTTTGGTTTAGTTCCTAATTTGTCATCAGTGAGAAAAAGGGCTCAAACTTGAAAACTAAATCTTTGGGTAGTATTCAGACCTGGCTTGAACTGACTTCTTATGCAAACGATCCTGTAACCTGAGCTCTTTCTCTGGAGGAGAAATGGGGCTGGACGAGGCTGCGGCCTGATTGTCTGTAATTGCCCTTGTACTCCAGCAGTGCCAGGACAACCCAGTCCTTGGCTCCAGATCTGGCTAGCCATGCCGCACACCTGTGTGATACCCACCCGGTGCCATCTGAGCTCTGTCACAGTATCATAGCCCCAGAATTATAGCCAAGCCAAAACATGAACACAAGGGAAATTGTGTTGGTTTGCCCTTTGTCTATATCAACCTTGATTTTGCATATCTTTGGATCTGTAAGGGATATAAGTCATTCCTCCAGATCCCTCTTTATGTGCAGTGTGTTATATTTCAAAGGTATGTTAAGTTTTCTTCCTGTCTCAGGTGTCTAAATGGAATGAATCTCATCAAAGGATGTCCAAAAATGAGAAAATAGTACCAAATCCACAGATACCTTTAGCTTGTGCACAAGTGAGCTGAGGGGGCAGTTCATTTGCAGTTTCCTTGTGTTTAGGCCAACTCTTGTTGGCACTAGTCCCAGCATAGATGAAAAGAGTTTGGGTATTAGCAAGGTATAGCTGGATCTGAAAGCAAAAGAGCTGCCAGAGACATCCTATATTCCCTGGATGCTTTTCCTGCTCAACTGGAGAAATCAGATCAAGTTCTCGCCCCTTTATTCCACTGAAGTGGTTCAAGTTGGAATGGGGAGCAGGCAAAAAAAAAAAAAAAAATAGAAAGGAATCATAATGTCAGGATACTCAAAGCACAGGCATATTAATGCCATCCTCTAGGCCTAATAGACGAATGAGGAGTGGGTGAGCCCATGAGATAAGAGTAGCAGATCTGTGCATGTTTGGAGGTCTCACACACCTCAGGGCATCCTAGCAGACATCAGCTCCTGTGGCAGAAATACCTTTTTACCTGTCCTGCCCCCTTTAGGGTAAGACACATTGATCTCCTCCCTGTATTTACAGCAGCTTGTACTAGCTGCATTGAAATAGATCACCTTGAGATTCGGTTCAAACACAGTGAATCTCTTGAGTTTTTTCCCCAGCTGCTATGAAGGAAAAAAAATTGTTTAAATACTGACTTCAGGGAGGCTGCAGACAAAGGCATTACCTCTTCCCAGATGTGGATTCTGCCTGACTTTGAAGTAAATCTATTTAGCCATCCTTGAAACCGCTCTACATGTTCTGTCATTATGTTAAATCATTAATTGTCCTAGTTTCCAACATAATGTGCATTAGAGTCATTAAGACTCACTACTCCAGCAGGTTTTTCTCTCTAGTTATTCAGTCTACTTTAAACAGAAAAGTATTATTTGAGTCTCTGAGGTTTTCAGTATTTTCACATGTTCTGTGGAAATTTGCCATTTAGCCTAATGGAAGTAGAAATCAAGACTTAAAAGGTTCCCCCAGCATGAGGGAAGACTCACAGGTGAAAAGCCTAAAATGATGTGGTATACAGAATTGTATTAATCTCTTACATCTAAGGGAATATGCTTATTTTTCTGGGTAGTTACAGTTAAAGTTTACTCTCTGTGCTTTAAAATGTTATGCTGAGCTTTATAAGGTCAGCTCCATACTGGCAGCTGATTAATGCCTGGAATAAACAGTAGCGTTCCTTCAGCAGTTGAAAGCTGTAGATAAGCACTGGGGTTTTGTTTCCTCTGGTGTGGTAGTCCTTTTCCAAAACACTCTGTCTGCTTCAATCTTGTTCAAGCCCTCCTGGCTTTAATACAGTATAGGCCACTAACAGGGATACCAAATCCCACTTAGAGGGATTTCAGGGATACTGAAATAAATCTCTGATGCCTTCCTCAACTGAGATTCAAACTTACCCCCTAAATTCAGTGCTAGCTCAGTATTTCAGTTTGGGGGTTGTTTTTTCTTTAAGTCTCACATGTCCCCACAAGTCTCCTGGATGATTCACAGAGAAATATATACGAGGTCAGGAAATTTATTTCACTGCTTCAACAAGAAATTAATAGAATTGATTAGCCACAGTATCTCAAGGCTTAGATCCCTGCTTTGCAGAAGAAATTCATAATATCCTGAAAGTTGAAATCCTGAAATATCATTTCACTGCTGTGAATAAGACCAAATCAGCTATTCGTTGCACTCAGTAAAGATACAGTATAGTGAACAGAATGATAAGCCTAGCTTGCTGTTAGCACTGTAACGAAAGCAGCAAACCATGACAAGGTTAATCCCTGCCATTAAGAGTGGCTATAACACACCTTGTTGATATTAATAAGGTCTTTGAGCTTTATTTTCTAAAAGGCTTAATAAGTCATAGTGTGAAGTTGACCTAAATGCTGCTGATGCTTTTCTGTCATTGTATGATATGCCTACTTTGCAATTGGCAGAGTAGAATGCTCTGTAGACTCTGTTTCTTAATCAGAGATTAAAGCAGCTATAATAGGTGTAGATATGGAAAACTTTACAAAATAGTGTGCGTCTTACTGACTCTTAAAGCATCATTCAGGATCTGTTCTGAGACCCAGAGTCTATAGGACTTGCAATCACGATTCTAGCACTGCTTCCTTTGTATGTCTGAATGGTTTTCATTTCCCCATTATAAAAATGAAATATTGTCAGTATTATGCTTGTATGTAATCCATCCTTTTATTACAAATGAGCAGAAAGAATCTTTAATGGCTACTCCATTGACATTTAGCAAGACTGAAATGCCTAGAAGAGTAAAATATGTGTTTGAGCTGAGGCCCAAGAGGCACACACTTTCACGACTCTTACCATCCACATTAGCAAATGTGAAATTTTTTTAAGTGCAAAACGTAATGATAACAAGACAAATATTTCCTAGAATGTTGTGTATTTGGTGTTCTTCAAGGCTGGGAGAAAGGAGGTTGCTGACTCTTCCCTGAAGTCTTATTGTGGGTCTTCACTGCTCAAAACTGTTCACCAAGTAACTCACAAAACCAGACTGCAAATTGCTCACAACCGATCCACTGCATGAGCCAACAAACTTGTAGCTGAACTCTCTTGACTGGTTATAATTTGGTGCATCAGACACATTGTATTCTTGAGTCTGGGTTTTGTTTGTGTTTGTTGTTGCTGTTGTTGTTGTTTTTTCTGCAGTTAAGCTACTGGTATAGATATTCACATCTATTCATTTTAGGATACAGAGTAAAGTTATTCTTGATCTACACAGCAGCCCCCCTGATGGATACAGCTCCTTGCTGTATCCTTATCCTGGCTCACTTACATCTTTTCTATTTGATTTTTCCTTACCTGTTGAACCGTGATATCTCTGGAGCTACACTGAGTTTGATATATTGTTTCATGGAGTAGAGCTCAACTTGGGGCTAGGCAAATATTAAATTTGCAGCCCATTAACACTCATGAGTATTTGCTGCAATGGACACAAAAAGGAGGCTGACTACAACTGAGAAGAAATCTTTCCTGTTCATTATTTTGTTTTGTTAAGCAAGAAACATTCTTGGTAGGAGAAAGTGGAAAAGCTTAAACTTCTTGGTTGACACATCAAAGGTAAAGCTAGTACAGAAAGGTGTCTAGATGACCTCAGGTAGGATAGCATTATCTCATTTGTATACTTGTATGCTCTTGCTTTCTATTCTCACCAGCAGGAAGTTTAAAGCTCCTTTCTGCAATTTTTTTTTTTTTTTTGCTGCTGTCTCATTGGTCCTGCTCTAAGGTAAGCAGGCAACAATTATGCTGTAGAATAGAAAAGATAAGTGGCTGTGAAGATTATTTTTAAACAATTTCTAACAGTTATGTGCTAGTCCTTGTGTCTGAGGGAGCGCAGTTCCGTCCCATCTCAAAATGCCATTAATTCACAAGCCAAAACAGCATATTTCCTGAGATAAATGAAGTCAAAATCAATGAACACATATAACAGAGGGAAAATAACAATGATAGCTTCACTGCCCCTTCTTTTCACCAGTGAGTTGCTAGCAATCTTTGATTTTGTGTATGTAAAAATATTGAGTGCAAAATGCCACAGATTATTGCTGAAATATTTATGAATGTGAAAATGTAATGATAAGGTTTAGGATGCTGTTATCATCATGAGTAATGCTATGTATGTGACCTCTCAGCACAGCTTACTAAGTGCCACTGGAATTTCTGCTCAAAAATTCTTCATCTCGGCAGAAGGTCATGCCATCTAGCTGGGTTAAGTCACAAATTTCCCAGAGAGCACATGTTTGGATTTAAGGAAATACCCCCCTCCAAAAAGTTAATGATGGAGGTTGTTACAAGGTCTGAGCAAAGCAATTATTTTAAACTACAAGCCAACAAAGCATTCCATTTGTTTGTTTTTCTCCAGGTTGTCCTTGACTTTCAGAGCTGGAAGACAGCTGCAGGCAGGAGAGCAGCCAAACTTGCCAAGGGAGGAGCTGCAATTAGTCTCAACCCCTCTGAATAGTTCAGGGAGGGAGGCTCATGTACAGCCCTCCCAAGGCTGCACTGGGGAATAAGGCACCCATATATATTTTTTTTTAAACATAATCTGCCCCAAAGTTCACCTACTTAGTCAAAGACAACTCCTAGTGGAAAACAAGCAGGAAATTAGACAAAGGGAAAGATAAGGTTATAAATGAAACTTTGGAGACAACAACATGAGCAGCCAATAACTGGGACCACGTCTGCCTGACAAAAATCCAGGAAGTGAGATTTACTTTTCCCAGGCAGAGTCCAAGAACAAAGAGAAAATTGAAATACCTGGAGATAAAGAGAAACCGGGAACATGGCCTTTCAGCATGTACAAACAGGCACCCAGAAAGGAGAGCAGGCTACTTCCTATATCCAGAAATGGAAGCAAGTAGGAAGAGAGAATCATTCTATAATATATGGGAAAGAGCCACACTGCTGAGCCTCATGAGTTGTGTGAACTCTTCGCTGTGCATAGAAGTAATGTTCTGCTGGAAATAAACTACCTTATTTTCAGAGATGTCTTACGTAGATATCTGCTGGGGTCATCACACTTACTGAGTCAATAAAAATGCATATATGATCCCAAAAATCCACCATGAAAAGATTCAAACCAAGCAGAGTTGCACAAGGTGAAACACAGACTTGCTTCACCCCCCTGGCAGATGGATGGATGCACCACATGAGCTCCTGCTCCCTCTCCAGTCTCCACATTAGACAAAATGATGTTCACAGGCTGCTTGAGACTCCTGTCTCCCAGTCTATGGGTTCTGACCATTTCTGAAGGAACTGCTAGCTCAGCTCTGGAAATGGATTTACACTGTTTGTTTGCATCTCCTGACATTCCTGGTACTGGATCTCCTCCCACTGCCAACCTTGCAACAATGGGGAAGATGGTGCACAGGGGCAGATCCCAGGATGCTCATGGCAGCACCACTTCACAAAGTCCTGTGTCAGACCTGGGGCAAAAAGATAGAAGTCCAGAAAAGAGAGGGAAATGGGTGGAAAAAGGAATTATGGAAGATGTAAGTATAAAAAAGGAGGGAAGTAAGAAGTAATGAGGAGAGCAGGGAAAGTTGTGTGTAGGGGAACAGAAAAAGAAAAGAAAACATTCCACCTTCACATTGCAGTCCTTTATTTCCCACCTGTTTCTTTTCAAGCATTGCAGTTTCTGTGACAGAATAGCCGATATAATCCCTCTGCTCCTTTGCAGCCTCAAGCCTGAGACCTGTTTTTTAGTTTTTTATTTTTGTCATCAAAGAACAACTAAAAATGTGAACCAGACTAAAAAAATGAGTAGCATCGGATTGGTATTTTGATGCAATAATCCTGGAAAGTGCCTAAGGTTTCACACTGGCTCTTCAGTCACTTCCCACTGACACTGAGTGTAATATGACCCTTCTGGCAAGAAAACCTTTTGTAATAACTCATAATCTTACTTTTTCTCTTGGGAAGATTTCTGATATGAATAGAGATGAACTGCCTGAAGTGGAAGTTACCTACACTGGGTGTACCTAGTTAACATATGTGCACATGCAGAATGCAGTGCTGCCATTGGATCATTCAGGTTGAATACCATAGTTCAATGATTCTCAGTGCTTCAATTCAAAATAGATTGACTAAGCAGTCAGAAGACTAATTTTAGCTATTTTTATATAAAGTGAACTAATTTTGATATGGCATATATTGTTACTCCAAATATGAAGGTAGATAGCAAATGGGAATTTCTGCAAGATTTCACCCAAGGATATATCCAGCCTACACAAACATCACATAATCTAAAAAGCTGACTGTAATGTTAAGTTACAATACCCATAAAAGAGATTTCTTATTCATATCCATGATCTTTTAATTCAAAATGTCACTTGTTGTATCTCAGATTTTGTGTTCTCTTTCCAGAATGGATTACATTTATAACTTTCAATAGATAAAAAAGTTTAATCTTATGAAGTTATTTCCTAGTGGTTTAATAGCAAATTCAAAGATGGTCTTCATTTGCAGAGTCCCAAGATATGTATTACAAGTATATAAATTTTTTTAATTGCACCACTTCAAAATTCCAATTCAAAAATTTATTTTTCCTTGATGTAAAAAGGGAACAGCAGCTCATCAGCATTAATCAAATGAATCTTACCCCAGCAAACTGAGCAGAGATTTAAACAATGAGCTATGTTTCGTTTCAGTGTAAATCAGTCAGTAGAAAAAAGGTAAAGTTGTCCTCTTACTCTAATAGAGCAATTTTGGTCATGTAAAATCCACTCCATTTGGCAAAAATGGTGTCAGAGAAATGCTCCTGACAAAAGCTGATGCTGTATGAGCTGATGCAAAGCAAACATAGTAGAGATATTGCTGTGTATTCCTTGAACAAAACAAACCACATCCCAGAAGCAAAGAGATCTCCTATAAACTTACTGAAAGATTTGTAGCTGTAAACTGATAGGATAGAATTCTCCAAGCATTGTATGCCTGAGGGAGGTTTTGTTGACTTGAATAGATTTACTCCCAACTGGTACCAGCCTAAGTGAAAGAACCAAGATTGGTGCGTAGACCTTCTGCTGGTTAACTAAAAACCTGAGGGAAAATTGTATGATGGCATTCCTCATATTTCCTCCACCCTAAGATGCTGATCAAATATGATCAAATGCACTTAATCTTACTTGATTATTTTCCTATCATTTTAAGCAAGAAACTGGGAAAAAGTTGCATAAAGTATTTGTGTGCCTGGATAACAAACATAAAACTATTTTTAAGGTGTGCTCAAGGACAATTCTGCTCATTTCAGACTCCCTTTGGTGGTTCAGGCTTTGCAGTATTTTCAACCACAATTGTTATGCAGGAGAATAACAGCTATTGAAAATTTCATAGCATTTGTCCTTGAATCGCACATGAGAGTAGAAGTACAAGTTTGATAACTTTGTTTTAAACTATATTAATGGTACAATTTGTTTGTTGTTTTTCTTTTTCTTTTTTAATGTAATTCATTTCTGACTTATTTGTGGTGACTTGCAGAGTGGTTAATTACTGCTTGGAGGCAAAAACTGTGGCACAGAGGTCATTAAAAAAGAGAAAGATTTAGGGAGTGCAAAAAAAGGCAGTTTTTTAGAACCAGTTAATTTGTCCAGAAGGGGATACATTTTTATAGCATGCATAAAGCAGAAATATTTATCTTGAAGCAAAACCACAATATTTTCTTTTCTGTTTTTAGAACCAACCATTTGGTTGTTCTGCAATATTGTTAGACAGATATTTCTTTGTTACTAGTTTTTATTACAATACTTTCCCTGCTATTAAATTTGGAAATACTCAGGTTATTTCTCAACTGTCCCTCAAACCCTGTTGATCTTGTGTGAAGAAAGCATCTCAACATCTAAGTGAAAAATAAATAAATAAATCCTAAATAATTTTATTGGCTTAAATGTCTTTGTTCACATATTGCTAAAAATTGTTTTTATTTCATTAATTTTGTATTCCCTCTAAATTGTCTCAAATTTGATACCATGTTAATTTAGGGCATCAAGCCCAAGCTTGACCACCTCCTATTTCTCATAGGTTTTATTGAAAGCTTGTAGAAACACAACAGCTTGTGAAATGTGGTCCAAAAAAATGAGGTAGGTCCTTAGTGAGCAGCCCAGCCAAATCACGAACCAAGCAAACAAAGGCTATCTGAGAGATCTGATTAGGAACAGGATTTGCTTTTGCCATCAGAAGCTGAGACACTGCACATCTGAAATCTGGCAAAATTCAGGGACAGAGAGGAGCATGCTGTTACAGCTTGGTTAACAGAGACCAATAAAAAAGTACTGTCTGAAATGCGTTGGAACCCACGCAGCTTATTTTTTAATGGGAACCACAAAGAGCCGTGTTTCTGGAAGAAAAATAGAGGTGTTGAATTTTGTGAATTTAACATGAAAAATGTGTGTTCCTCGTTTAAGTGCTCAGACTCTCACCCAGAAAAAAGAAACTTGTAATGGATATATATCGCTGCAGCTGAACAGTGTGCAATTAAGAGGGTCTAACATTTTTCTCCCCTGCACACACAAGGCACTTTTCTCCATCTTTTTCTGCTTAATCCAAAGTTTAAATCAAGATGGCTTGTAATGGCAGAGAGCCCTATCCTCGTCCCAGAGCACTTATTTGTCTGCAAGGACCCCACCAGACCTCCATATTCTTTGTTGTACTGGACCATAGTCTGGCAAATTGAAGCAAAAATGAAGCCATTAGAGATTTACCATAGGATCTGGCTTCTTGATGTCTCAAAGTAGTAAACTTTTATTAATTTCATAAATTTGAGTTCAGGTCTTTAGGAGAACTGCATTCTAAAAGGCTCTGGAGTAGATTTTACTTTAATTAATACTTACCACTCCCATAAAAACAGATACACACATATACATGCACAATTTCTACACTGCTAGGAGTCTTGACACTGCTGGCACAGGCTCGTCGGTTGCCCATCCATATTCTGTATGTGTACTGAACAAGTTGTACATACTGTAGTTTATTATTTCAGGGAACAATCTTTTCTCTAAATATTTTATATGTATCTTTTTATGTACATGTGTCAGGAATGGTCAGACAAGGTGCCTGAGCAGCAGAAAAGAGCAAGAACTCCTACCCCCTTCAAAACTCTCCTTGCACTAGATGTCATATGGTATGGAATATCACTTTGGTCAGTTTAAGTCAGCTGTCCTAGCTCTGTTCCTTGCCTACTCCTTGGGTCCTTCACTGAGAATGGCCTTGGCTCTGTACAACACTACTTAGCAGCAACTATAAACATCACTGTGTTACCAACATGGCTGCTCTCCTAGAACCAAAACAGCATCATATCAGACACTCTGAAGAAAACAATTCTGTCCCAGCTGAAACTATGACACAACTGTTCTGTTACTCAGAGAACTCAGCAAAATTGAGGAATTGTAGGCAAACGCACATTGATGGCTTTCAGTTTTTAGAATGATATTACTCTCTGTACTCCAGAGGTGTATGATTCGCAAGGATAAAAAGAAAAGCAAACCTCTGCTGCCTCTATGGGAGAAAGGGAGACATACTTCATTTTTGGGCATACTTCTTTTATGCAAACTAAATGTGTCTCTGTGCAGCTATGCTGTCTGTTGTGACTTTTAAAAGGATAAAGCCATGGGATAAAGCCCTGGAGGGCAGAGGTTCCCAAGAAAACTAATATTCAAGAATCATTTCCTCCAAGCTCAGAAGTGATGCATACCAACAAAGGTCAGTTGAAAATACCATGAGGCCTGAATGGACAAACAAGCTGCTCCTGAACAAATTCAGATGCAAAAAAGAAGTCTATAGAGTGTCGAAGCAAGGACAAGTAGCTTGAGAGGAATACTGAGAAGTTGTCTGAGCACCCAGGGATCAAGTTACGAAAGTCTCGATGGATTTAAATCTGGACATGAACAACAAGGGCAAGAAGAAAAGTTTCTATAAGTACATCAGTGATAAAAAGAAGGCTAGAGAAAATGTGGGCCTTCTCCATAATGAAATGTGGGACCTAGTTACCCAGGATATGAAGAAGATTGAAGTACTCAGTGACTCTTGCCTCAGACTTCACAAGCAAATGGTATAGGCACACAGCCCTGATCTCAGAATTTAAAAGCAGGGACGAGGAGAATGAAGAACCATCCACTGCAGGAGAAGATTAGGTTTGAGATCATCAAAGGAACCTAAAGAAAGTGTGAAAGATTGATTTTCAAAGAAATTATTGTCTTTGGAATCATAGAATAGAATCACAGAATCTTCTGAGTTGGAAGGAACCCTTAAAGGTCATCTAGTTCAACTCCGCTGCAACAAATAGAGACAACTGTAGCTAGATCAGATGCTCAAAGCCCTGTCCATCCTGACCTTGAGTGTCTCTAGGGATGGGGCATCCACCACTTCTCTTGGCAACCTGTGCCAGTGCCTCACCGCCGTTATTGTAACAAAAATCTTCCTTATATCCAATCTAAATCTTTCCTCTTTTAGTTTGAAACCATTTTCCCTTGTCTGACCACAACAGACCCTGATAAAGACTCAGTCCTCTTCTTTCTTACAGCCCCTTCTATTTGTTTTCTTTAACCCAAGTTAGCTCTTAAGATTGCCCATGTTGACAAAGGCATTGGGTTCATTGCTTTATAGATTAAATTCAAATTTCTTTAATTTATGTCTGTGTCCTATCCTTGTTCATTCATTCAGACTCCCTAATATATTTATGCTATTTCCACACTTCATTCAAACACACAATTTTTGTCAAATTATTTTTATCTTTTTAGTGCTAACACCTCTTTCTGGCCATCAAGAAAATTTATTATCAGTATAGAAAGTACCAAATATAGTTCAGTTTCCAGAAGTACATGAGTTGCTGTTACTCTTCACATACACATCTTAATTCCTCTTTCCTCCCCTTTCCCATCTTTACAAATGCCATTCCTCTCTTTCTGTCCCATGCAACTCTGATGGAACCAGCTCCATCATTAGCACACAACATCAGGGAGGTTGCAGACAGAAGCAAGAGACTGCAGAGCACTGACATGGTGTATAACCTATGAGTACATGTGCAGCCTCAAGAACCCAGTACACAGCTCAGCAGATGTCTTCACACTAAGGCTATTTACTAGTAAAGAACTAAAGATTCATGTGTAACCAGAAACAAAAAGTTAAGAGATGTGGAACCATGTTTTCTGCATTGAACTTAGTCTGAGTTAAGACAAGGGCTTTAAACAGGCCTTTAGACCAGATGCTGAGAACAGTAATGTATGCACAGATGTAGAATTCTGAACAACCACAACAACACATGAATGCTTCATTTCAGCACGTTCGCTGGGATCTCTCGAGTTTTCCTTTTCTTGCTTTGGCCCAGGAAGCAAAGGCTCCCGCTCTATCCCTGGGCCAGGCAGCCAGGAGCCATCTTACACTGCTGTGACCTTTAACAGAGCAGGGCCCACCTGCGTCACTCACCCCCAAGAAATATAACCTGGTATATTTTGTTTCCTTGGAGTGTAATATACATCTATGCAGAAATTATTATTTTTGTTTAGCAATTGAACAGAGACACTCTAAAACAGAACACATATGCCTGTAAATCTCTCAGGGATTAAAGGGCCTAACATGGGGGTCTGGCAGAAGCCTTTAAGCTCTGTTGTTATTACAGTTATTTCACAGACCCATGTACCCACCCTCATGACTTTATCAAGAACCTCTGTGCAGCTGACAAGACATTCTTTCCTATCATCTGGAGGTTACGTGACAATTTCCACGTTCACAGAAACTAAAAAAAAAGCTCTTAAGTTCATAACGGAAGATCTTGAAACTGGGAACTACAAGCAACAAATAAAAATAGCACTTTTAAAAAAAAATATTTTGAAGTCCATCTCACCAGAGACTGAAGGCTTCTCTCATGATCTCAGGCTGAAGACTACTGCAAGCATTTAAGGCTCAGCTGTGAGGCTGACTCTGACCTCTGTAATTCAGGATCTTGGCTCCTAGTCTGACTAATCTATAAGCCACTGAGGAAATAAAAGAAATGTAATAGGGAAGAAAGTATTGCTTGGAAAGCAAGACATCTAGCACATCATGAGGCAGAGCCAAAAGGAACAATCTGGGTCTGATGGATGAGCCCCCAGCAGCAGAAGTGATATCAGTATCTTGGTTCCAGTACATCTGGCTGTGGTTCTCACCAGCCACAAATTGCTTTAGGATTCTTCAAGACAAAGAGAGTTCCCTGAGCACCAGTTATCATTAATGTGCCATGCAGATCCGTTTTCACAGCGGGATGCCCTGATGTCCACAGCAAGTGCTGCTTGAAGTAGTGCTCAGTCAAACCACCTGCCAATGCAATGCCGCAGATCAGCCAAATGCTAGGGCTGAAAATGTTATATACCTTAAAATTAGTTTCTTTTCAATTTAAATTGGACCTGTCAGACTAATTTTTGAAGTCCATAGTAACGGTTTGAAGGGCACCTCAAAAGAAAGGAAAACCTGGCCAGACAACACAGACACTTTGCACACTGTCCCCACATCTTAATTTGCAATGCAAGACAAAATATCAAACCTTTATGAAAGGTAATAATTTTTTACACTGATAAGAATCTCTTTTGCAAAAGAGAAAACATATCCACTCTTCCCAGACTTACAATCTGAATCACTGTTCTGAAAAAGCTTATCTCAGAACCCCTCTTCCCATTTCATTAAGTGGAAGATTTAATCAGGCTGAGGTAGGAGGAGACCAAGGCACAGGAAAGCTCTTCACAAAGGAGACAGGTAAAATTTCATCCTTCCCATTAGCCATTGTGAAGTAGAAGGGGATTGACTGTATTTTACCTTTCCTTTTGTAATTTAAGCATTTGCATTGGAGCAACTTTTTTTTTCCTTCAGAAATAGCTCTGACTCAAGGATGTTTTTTGGAGGGATCAGGAAAGAAATTTTTCCAGCTGGGCCTAGACAGTCCCTCTGCTCATCCCATCTTCATCTTAGTACCACAAAAGCACAGCTAGAGCAATAAATTTCAAAGTGTAGTACTCCCACTAATACAGTTTTCAGGAACATTTAGCCCAGCACAGCTCGAAGTAAGTGTCTGAGGAGAAGCAATAGAGAAAGTCCAGGAGCGTATCAGCCCCATCATGAGGCTGGGAGACTGAGCAGGGTTCTACACATAAGCCTGTCTGCATTACCACACTGGTGGGAGCTCAGGGACTTCATGTCCAGAAGCAACATGGAAAAGAGCTGGTACATCAATTTAATAAATTTGCAGCTTATGTTGTCTTCAGTTGCCTACATGTCTGGATCAATGGCTTACTACTCAATCCATTTATAATGTGTTGCTGGAAACTGCACTTACATTTTCCCTGGTTTGGAAATGCAGCCACACATATACAGCTTACCACTCAGTACTTTCCTCTACAGATTTCAAAACACTTTACAAAGCAGAGACATTTATGGAAAGGAGAAACTGGACACAATGTAGTGTTACTACACTTGCACAGCCAACCATAGGCAGAGCATCTCAGAAGTGATGACTTCTCATCATTTCCACGACACTTCAGTACCCTGTGTGTCGTGGCCAGTCCAAAAACTAACACAGCTACTGTTTAATGAGTGGAGGACTTTTTTGTTGATCACCAAATTAATGTGACGTATTTAATTTTAAAATCATAAAGTAGAAATTAAATAAATGAATTACCTCGGTTTTGGATTATTCACTGAACTTGTCACCTAGGATCGTACCCATAGGTGAATTCACATAAAGTGGCAGAGACAGCAATTCAAGTGAGATTTCCCTTTTCAGTGACTACTGAAGAAATGAGACACTATCGAGGCACCATGTGTGGAGGGCATGGAGGAGCTGTGCCTGCTGGGACAAGGCAGACCCTTCCAGCCCAGGCACACATTCCCTCAAAAAGGCAGGAGATGACTCTACCGCTCTGTCTGAGAGGCTGTGTCAGTTAGGGGAAGATTTATTTTCCAGTATAAGTTTATTGTCTCTTCTGGGCTCTGTGCCTGGTTACCTTGTTCTTGGTCCATTGCTTTGGTACACCTTGAGAAAAAAGTTCATGTTCCAGGGAATACTGAGTGAACATTCAACACTGGGACCCTATCATTTACCATCACAGTGAATAATCATAGAATGAGGCCAGGACACAAACCCTGAGTAGCATCATCTAATTATCTTGTGTGTATTCATAAGCTGGCACTAGAGCCAGATTTGCAAGCTGTTCCTGCAACCACAACCACAGCTCCTTCACCCAATCTTATAAAAGATCTAATTTCATTTCCAAAGGCTCCTAAGGCTCAGATTCTCAACCTGCCTATCACCTACCATATATATGTTTACAACTATTTCTTCCTCATCCATTTATTCAAAGCTGAAGCTAGGAACGGAAAGGTTATTCACTTCCAAAACCCTCCCTACATGGAAAGGCCTACAATGTCTCTGATGATGAATAGCATCATGCTGGTATGCAAATTTGCTAAATGTAACCAAGGAAACAGAGTCCTTACTAATACCATACACTTCTCAGAGCATTTGCTGGAAGCAGAATAGCATCTCTGCTATCTGTACGCTGTCACTCACCTCTAAGAATGCAATGCAAAAATAATTACCTATGTATAATGAGGAATAGGATGAAAATGTGTTGTATAAATAGCCAGAAAGTCCTCTCAGTAAATGGACTGATTCAATCAGGAAGGTCAGTGGAACAGAGTAGCAGTTTTGATTTCTAGTGAAAAAGCAGCATACATACACAGGAAGTACAGTACTGTTCAGGTTATCTTGGCACAGAACTGTTGGTAACAAGCACCTGGCCATGTGAATGGGTTTATCACTACATGATCTTTCTATGGTTCTATGATCTTCTTTTCTTCTCTCTACCCCTGGCATTCTTTTCCTATCTGTAATGGCTTTATGATTTTTGTTATTGGTATTCAATAACATCATAACATCATGTGAGGCACAGGGAGTTAAAGAGTTAATGCTCCAATTCCAGGCACTGCCGAATTTCCAGGTACCTGGTTCTCAGAAGAGAAGAACTACTTACCTCAAAGGACTTTGCATTCCCATTTTCCACGCAGAGGGAAAGATAACACTGCAAACAAATCCCAAGACTGTCTCTTTTAGCTGCTGGTAAGCAGTGGGAGCTTCCTAGCCATCTTACCTTCAGCTTTAGTGTAAGGCCTTCGGTTTTGGACACTCTCTCATTTTATTTGATTTATTAGCTTCAATTCCAATTATATTGGATTATATTGTGTTATTTTGCATTCCAATATCTGATTTAGTAAATTAGGTTTCCTCCTCACATCATTACCACTGTTTTGTTTTTAGGCCCATCTCCCTGTCCTTTCCCTTTTCTGCTTTACCCTTTCCCAGGGCATGGGTCTGTGGGTCCCCCACCCCATTCGTAATGGAACCGGGCTGAAGTGGCCCATAAACTGACACTATCCCTCTGGTTTCTTCCTTAGATTTCAAGCCCTGGGCTTCACTGTGTTAATCCCAAATACAAATAATAAAAAAAAAAATAGTTTCAGACAGAAGAAAACTTGTAGCTGTTCCATGCTTATTTGATACTGTAATTTAAAGAATCTAAGACTTCATCTACGAACAGTTTATGAATAAGTGAAGGAACTAAGACATCACAGGGTCACATTCAATAATTAATGGAAACATTTTAGCTTCTACAAGTGAATTGCAAAAATACTTGGAAGTCCAGAACATTTTGTGAAGAATGCAAAACCCAGACATCCACCCAAGGCTTCTGGACGTTTATCTAAAGCATCCCAGAATGCTAGTGGTAGGAAATATCCAGGAAAAAAAAATGTCTCTTTATGGTTTCCAGTATTTTTTAACATCCTTTAGAGCAGTAGTGCCCAAAACATACCTGTGGTATTTTGGTAATTCCACTTTTGCTGCCACAGATTCCACAAAGTGCCAACATGTGCAAAAATGTAAAATTAAACAACATTCCTAACCTCAAAAAAGCTTCATATTTGATTCATTTATGCTTCAGGGAATGGCTTAAGTTAATTGGTATTTTCTGTGAAGTGTCTTGTTCATCTTTACTTACGATTCCTCCAAAACTTCTCTAACAACCCCAATGCGCTTTGGACAAGCTAGACTTCTTGCTCTGGTATTTTACCCTGTTTAGAGAAACATACTGTGTTTTCTCAATTCCTTTTCAAAAAGGGATGTTACATAGGACTTTCTTATGTAGGAGGTGGCCTGTACTTCAGGCTGACCACCAGGACCTTATCCCTTTTTTAAGCCTAGTAATTACAAAGACTAAAACGTCTAGTGATAGATACCAAACAGTTTTGAATGTAGCGGATACAAAACAGTAAAAAAAGATACAAACAAATACTTTTTTATAATAACATTTTTCACATCTACAACATCTTTCCTTGACTAATTTCAAGTCACACTAATGAAATAAAGGCTCAGATTTACACTTGAGAAGACTAAATCACAAGTTGGTGATATGCAAAGATCATAAAGAAAGTTTGTACTCTAGTTGAGAGAAAAACCTATTTTCACAGCCTCTAGACAATTTAGAATTGAACTATAGAGTTGTTACAGGATAGTGATAAAATAAAGGATAAATAAAATAAAGGATATAGAACCTATAGAATTTTTGTATACATATTAAGATCTTTACATAAGCATTAAATTAGAAGTTAAACTCAATATATGCCTTTGTGTTAGCATGTACATAATTTTAATTACAAGTACATCATAGAAAGAGAGCTAGGAAATCCCCTAAGGAATGAAACCCAAAAGGATGGATCCTATGGATTTAAATAATTTATAATAGTGTCCAAAAATAAAAGCTGTGTGACTCATTCACAATCAAAATAAATAAATAAATAGTAATTTAAAAAAAAAAAGTTATACGACTCATTTTCTGAATTATCAACAAATTCTCAGCATACAGTGATACTGTGGAAGATCAAGGCTGGAAAAGACGCAAAATATCTCAGTTGCTCCCTTTTTCCCAGATGCTAAAAGAAAGGATTGTTTTCTCGTGGAAGCAGAGAAGATACTCTGGCTGGAAGTAATTTAAGCTTTGGTGACACAACATATGTTTCAAGCCCAATTTAGTACTGGTACTGTCCTTACTGGTAAAGAAGCTACTAAGGAAGAAATTAAAGTGTGTAATTAATGTTACAACATTACATTAACACATAAATAATTTCTCCAGCAGGTCATACGATTCACATGCATATTTTATTAAACTGTAAGAAATAATTTTCTGTGTGACCCTGATCTTTCTGCATGCTTTGAAGTTTGAAAGCCAGCAGTATAGCCTATAAGTTTAAAGAAATTTAGAAAGAATTGTGAAGTTAAAAGGTACTTTTGATGTTTGTTCTTTCTCTTCTATCACAAGGGCATTCAATTCAGAAGAAGTAGAAAACATTAATGCCTAAGAAATTTCCATGGCAATCATGCTCATTTAACTCTTTCTAATCACTTAATATAAAAGGCTGGAGAGAGCTATTCATTCAGCAGAGGCACAAAGCCAGCACTAAGAATTTCCTGTTTCATTATCCACAAAATCTTCTCTCACTGTCCCTCCACACACTGCAAGGAGTTGCCCCTTGCACTGAGAATAGTTGCCATCAGCTGCCAAACAGCACGGTAGCTTTTCACACTGGCCGTGGCTGAATTCAGAGAACATCCCTTTGCCTAAGAAGCGTTACTGGAGTCTCTGATCACAGAAAACAGTGTCAGATTGCCAAGTAACCCAGGCTCCTTTGTCCAAACATTGCCATCATCCATATGGTCGCATCCAGCAATGCACTGGGCTGTGGTGGGCACATCTCTGTGGTGTAATGGTGACATGCAGTGGACAGGCAGAATTTTAATTTCTTTCATTCAAAGTAACTTGGAAGTTAAGAGGCCAGGATGACTGGGCTATGAATATCGTGCCCTTATCTCACTCATTCCCATCACTAATTAAGTTTCACAGGAGCTGGGTCTGTTTTTGGCACATAACTGAGGGAAAAGTACAATGCAATTAAGCAGTAAGTGCTGAAGTTAATGGTAATTTCCCAAAGGAAAGACTTCCATTTTACAGTGGGTAGTCCATTATCCACTCACAACAAATCTGACCAGTAGCACATCTACCATAGAGTAAATACCTCAGAGGAAATATTCCCTCTTCTAATTTGGCAGAGCCAAAGCCTTGAAACTAACGATCAATTTGATTTTTAGTAGTTATTCTTCAAAGTACTCTCAGATTTAAGTCGAGAAGACAAATATGAGTAGTGAACATAAGTGTTTCAAGGGAGGATTTCAGATAGCAAAAAGTTAGAAAAAAGAATTTAAAATATCTTAGCAAAGGTTATAAGCCCAGCTCTACCTCATCCCCTGAGCACAAGCATTTCAAGCAGTCCCACCCATCTTGTATAGTTAAGTGCAATTCCCTTTAACACTGCAGAGTAAGAATTTATAGGGGTCATGGGTTATCCTTCTCAACACTGAACCCTATCTAGTACCTACAAAAAGCAAGAAACACACCCACAGGCACCAGAAATAATCCCTACATATATAGCATGAGATTGTGAAATGCACATTTAAATAAATTACTCGTAATAATAATTTCATAAAGCAGATTTCTCAGAAGCATTGATTTAAATTCCTGCTGAACTGTTAAATGAAATTACCTGGCCACCAAAGATGAGGCTTCAAGTCTCCCAGTTGGTGTAACAGTCTCTGTTTGCCAGCTGTATTGTAATAACTGAAAAGTTAACATCTCTGACTTTATAATTATTTGAATTTTAATGAATAAGATGAATAAAATCTTTCTACTTAGCTGCTTACACTGTGAACCAGCCTGCATTCTTGAAAGATAAGAAATAGATTGTGCTTATTCAACAGCTTTCCTGTGTGGAGACAGAGGGAGGAAAAGAAGCCAGGTTTCTTTGGAATTTAAACTCATTATTAAAAAAAAAAAAAAAAGATGATAATGGTAATTACTGAACATGAGTTGCTGAATTAATTACTGAGTTTGTGAACATATCCAAATTGAGAACATGGGTCTTTTACCATGTCCTGGAACTGTGCACTTCGTTAAAGGGTGGCCTGTCTGGATGTTTCAGCACATGTGTATAAATTCATATGCACATAATTCCCTTGTAATCACACTGCTCCAAAAACACAGTTGAAAGAGCATGAAAGAACACATAATTTCTGCCAGCTTTCATTCTTTTCTCCTTGTTGCCGAAGCTTTTATCACCCTCACTGGTATCTACATTTCACACAAAAAATACTGAACATCTTTTAAGTTTCCCGTTTCCCTCAGAATGAAAGGAATAGTGGTGTGTTGATGCAATTTGCCAATAACACTAGCAAAATAAATAGGAGATAAGTGAATGGTGAAGTTGGCTCATTTCCAGGCTGTAATTTCATTGTCAGCATGGCAGATCTTCAAGCCAGGAATAACAGATCTTCTGCAAACAACAAAGTAGAAGGATACGACTATTTCTAAGAATTAGTTTGGTTCTGTATTTAAAACAGACACAGATGTACCATATAAATACATACATGCAGACATATGCGCAAAGACTCACTCCACTCCACTCACATCAACACTGTTCACCGCAGAACTTTACAAGCCTATGTAGGGGATTAGCAGCTACTTAGGGATTTAACCTCATTTTTATGCAACAATTCCAATCAGAGCTTAAATCAGGAGTTATTGATGAACTAGATACACATACAGATGTTCTATCCAATCTTCCTTTTCCTGCAGCATGCTTTTTCATGTTAAACAACAGGAGCAATGTTTTAAACAATAGGAAATGTGTGTCTATACATTCATGTTCCTTCAGACTAAGCACACCACAATTTCTATAGGATCAATGGGTTTTTATGTTGCCTTTTTTCCTATCATGTATTTTTCTTCCTGTGGAATTTTTAGTGTGCTAGACACTGCTGCAAAATCCCCTCATCCACAGAATTACAGAATAGTCTTGGAATGGTAAAAGTTTTTCTGTCGCATACTTTTAAGTTTGAATATTTTGATTTCCTGTGTAATTTCAATTTCGCTGTGAATCAGAACCATCTACGATAAACAGAAAGCGGAACTGGAGTTTGCTGATATTATGGTCTGCCAGGACAGGAAGCTGTTTTTGCAAGTCTGAAGAATTTTATACCTCTCTGATAGCTTGTATACCATCTGAATCTTATTAAACTGCTTGTGATGGATCTGGAGACTGGAGCCTGAGCCTTTATACGCAGGCAATCATAATGCTAATAATAAAATAGCCTTTAATGAACCACAGCTTCAAAAAGAAATAATATCAAACTTGAAGGTCTTCTTGGAAAGTATTTTACTCTCAGTGTTGATTAAAAAAATAATCAAGAGGCCAACAAACCAACTGTGGTCTGCTACTTCTGTTTCAGGACGTTCTTTGGCTCCCTGACTTGTCTTTGATCTTCTATATTCCAAAATGCTTGCCACATCCTGATACCAAGAGTAACATCCCAGTTTGGTATCTTGTAGACACAGTGATAGGTCAGCATTAGGGCTACCTGGCAGCACTGTTATTGCATATACAGTGAAATTATCAAAAACATGCAGATCAGTGTTTGAGAACAAACAGAGTTGCTAAGCAGTGGGCTACATGACAGCATGACAAATACAGCACTGTTCCTTCTCCTACTGCAGAAAATGCTCAGCCATTCCTTGTTTAAGGCCACACTTAACACTATAATTACATCCCAATTTAATATCAGTGAAGGATTTTGATCTGGCTCAAAAGACACATAATTATTCAGATAGCAGTAGGGAAGACTCCAGAGATTTTGCAGCCCATATCACATTTTCAAACTTCGATCAGCAATACCTAGGCAATTTCAGATAGAAAAAATGCCTGATATTGAAAAGACCTAATGCAAGAAAGAAGGATGTGTAAATCTAGAGATCAGTCAGACAGCATCTGACTAACACATCATTAAATAATCAAATTGATTTAAAATCTTGACATTTGTCTTTTGTTCATAAACCACTTGTTGGTTTACACCCTGGAGGTTTCTGTAATTCAAACTCCAATTGTACTTAAAGATGACAGGTAACAATTTTCCAGTCATTATTAATGACTGTGCCCAGGGTGGTGGTGAAGTTAACATACTGGGGGTGTTCAAGAACTGTGGAGATGTGGCACAGAGGGATATGGTCAGTGGGCATGGTGGGGATGGGTTGGCGGTTGGGCTAGGTGATCTTAGTGGTCTTTTCCAACTATAATGATTCTATCACAGCATAGAAGTTCAGTTTTTTCTAGCTGATTGGAGTTCTAGGCTTTAGGCATTGATATCAATAAAATTAAGCCAGCTCGGAGGAGATTTTACAGAAATCTGGAGATAAATACCTGATTTTTTGGAGATTGCATCAGATCCCATTTGTGTATATCTGTGAAGGTGTGTGTATGTGTGTGTGCATGTGTGCAAACATCCTGTATACAGGCACACACACATGCATTGCTGTTGCTAGGTTGACACTGAGAAAGAATGTGATGGATTTCTGTAGATGCTGTGTAAATGTGGCATTTCTTAGCTTCAAGTAACATCCACTGGATTGTATCAAATGAGAGAGAGTCTGACTGCAAGGGCAACATTATGGGGCTTTTGGGGCTGACAGGGTTCAAACCACCCTGGTGCCCCAAGGTGTGGGTGTGGGAGCTGGTAGCAGCAGGAACCCACCAGGGACTTCAGGCAGTGTCTGAACAGTCTCAGTCCACACCTTCAGACAGACTCTCGCTGCCCTACACATAGAAGGAACAAGACTATGCATAATAGCTGGCAGTGCTGACATAATTCTGACCCAGGAGCAGAAGGCTCCCAGCATGTCACTGTTACAAATGGGCAGCTACAATTTCAAATGGAAAAAAAAATCACATTTTGGTCTGACAATTTTCACGCCCATGAGCGCTTTATTTTTAATGATTGTACACAGCAGAAAATAAAGCCTTTCAGTGTGTTCTCTCCTGTAGTTTATACTGCTTCCGTAACAAAATAATAACATAGGCTTGATTTTCATTTATTGCTCAGTTTTGCCTTTGTGTGAAGTGCAGCTACGCATAATTTTTGCAGTTCTGACATTTTACATGGAAACAATATGTTCCTTCTGCTCCTTGCAGACAGAATCAGAGGAATTTACAAACACCACAGCCAACTATCTAGAAGGTGCAAACTACAGGTGAGTTGTAATTTGTGTGTACAAGCCCAAATACCACAGCTGGAGATATCACTGCTGCTGACATACACACCCCTTCCCCATCCCCCACCAGAAAATTTTGGTTAATCTGGGCACAGTTTTAAGCCTTTAGATTTGACAAATCCTGATCAGAAGCAGTGAAAGCACAGGTGTATTAGTAACAGGGATACTAACAAAACCCTAACACGAGCATCTCTCTGCATGTTAGTAAACATACTGTAATCATAGATTAATGGGAAGCCCAACTGGCAGACCTGGAGTTGGGATTCAGCTAGAATGCTGCAGCTTTGGAGTCTTTGCTTTTCTTTCCAGATCAAGAGTGCATTTCTGTCAGCAAAGCAAGCAGACAGCATTCAGCTGCATGCCAGGATTAACACTACTGGGGAAGAAGGTGTCACTTCTGCATAGATATTTGCAGCAACGATTCATTTCTCCATGTACTGCCACTTTATTATTTTTTTTTTTTAACTAAACATCTCAGGAGAGAACAGGCTTTGGATTAGATAAGTTTTAGATAAACAACATTTGATTTCCAATGTGAATATTCAATGATGTAAAAGGATAGAAGGAAACTGAGTGCCCACAAAACAGGTAACAGGGACCCTGCATCTCTCCAGGATCTGCCTCCTATTTTAGAGGCAGCTTTCAGAGAACTTCTGGCTATTCCTTCTCAGACACTTACAGACAGTTTAAAATGTCCTAAACCATCACCTTTTATCAGAGGCTTTCCTGACTTTCTACTTTAGTATTTTGTACTTCATCGAGGAAGTGATGATTAAAACCCTTGCCTGCTACAGGCGGTATAGTCCTGATTTACATGGTATTTGTTCTGTTTAATATTTTTTTTTTATCAAACCCGATCCTTTTTGAAATGCTGCTTCCTGTGCCAGCTTTACCTTCCAGCAAAGCCCCGGAGCGTTTACGTGCAGTGTGCCATGGTGCTGCAAGCCAGCACGGGGCTGCACAGAGCCCATCTGTGGGTGTTTCGGAATTATGCGACCACCCACAGAACTGCAGGACGCTTTTGAACAAGAAAAAGCACCTCTCCCTGCTACATACCTTTACATTTGGATTTCCTGTGTAATTACAATTTCGCTGTGAATCAAAACCATCATCAGAAAACAGAAAGCAGACCTGGGGTTTCTGATCTGTTATGTTGTGCCAGGAACGAGAGCTCCTCTTGTATGTCTAAAGAGAGCTGTATCCCTGCAACTGCACATATGAATCTTGTTAAATCACTGGCGACCAAGTGGAAAACCAAAGCTGATTTTCATGCAGAGCCTCCAACATTAACAATAAGACGATCTCTTTGACTGCATGCACAATGAATCTGCTGCATTACCCAGCAGTGCGGCTATCACCAAGGTCCTCCGAAAACCTCCTTTTACCATAGGAAGCAGGTGGATGGTTCCAGCAAAAAATCACCAGAGACCACATAGTCCCTGAGCCTTAATTTTTTGCAGTTAGCCCAAAAACACCAAGTAACAGTTTGTCTCAGCTATTTAGCATTTCAGCACGTTGCACGTGAGGTGCCCTGCCCTCATCCTGGAGCTTCATTTCATTATTTACCAAACCAGGGGAGGAACAATGCTTCCCATGGCTTACCTCCGTGCCTTCCACCTCGAGGCAACTTTCCTGCTCCTGCTGCTACACGAACGAGGTAAAGACATCTCTTAGACCTTACAGTGTGGGTCTTATTCAGTCCTATACCCCTTAACTCTCTCCTTGGGTAGCACGGTATTTGCTCCCTCTCATTTTTGCGGATGCGGGTTCAATTAGAACCCAGCTTCCCACAGTGCTTCTCAGTGATAGCAGACTAATGCCAATTCACTGATTCCTAGTAAATAGCTGCCTCTTGACAGTGTGCCAGGCATGCTTCCCTCTAAAAACCTCCAGCTGCCCAGATGTACAAATTTCACATGGGGAGGTCTCAATGGGCTCGGAAGGAAGAGATAAAGATGAAAGGTTCGCTGTTCTGATATCTGGCCCTTTCCTTTATGAAAAGGTGTGTCTGCAGGGAATCCAGCAGACCTTCCATACAAAACATGTCATTACCTCTCTTCCATTCCATTCTGGGCAAGTCACTCCGTATCTTTATCTTAAGATAATTATTATCCTTTCTTGTCCCAACTTCACAGTAGCATTACATTAACAGCACTGATGCTGTAATATTGAAGCAACCTTTCCACAAAGCTCTACCAGATTAAAAGACCAAAAAAAGAAAAGAAAAAAAGAAAAGAAAAAGAAAATATTAATAATTAAGAAAATATTAATGATATCTTAAGAGTAAAAAAAGAGTGAATAAAACAACAGGGGTCATGCTCTGAGACATATCTAGTGTTGGTATGAAATGCAGATTAATCAATTCCTCTACTCAGGCATAGATGAATGTTGGTGAACAATTAAAACGAACATATTTGCAAAAAGGCACGTCAAAAGATCATGTTACAATACAGAATGAACAATAAATATTTTTTTTTTCTGAGAATTATTTCTGAATTCGTCTGATCACACTAAAGTGCCATGAATGAATAGGAATTTCTCTTCACCCATTTGAGTAGATTACAACATCTGAAAATCTACTACTAGCACAACATGTACTCTCACAGCAGTGTTTCTTTGTTCTGTATTACTCAAGCGGAAATAAGTTACAGAAGTCTTGAATGAATTACCAAAAACAGTTTCTTTGTCAGCTTCACATATGTTAGTATACACGTGGTATATTTAGCAGTACTGAAGAACGCCACCATACAGATGCTTTTCACTTACCAAACAGCACCTACCCTTTGCTGACATTGGAGTGTATCAGAGTTATCTTATCTCCCTTGTTTTGCTTGCAGAGGCTGAGGATGCCCAGCAAATAAGCTAAATAGGTATCAGTGTTTCAGAGGTCCCTATACTTTCTCAAAAAAAAGCCCTCCCTGTATGGTGCTGAAAACTGTTTTATTTCTAGGAGTGAGTGAGTGTACCTGCACTTATGAAGAAATAGAGACATTCCCAAACTCAGATTAAAATGGAATATTTTGTGTTGAAAATTAAATACAAACAGAGACATGAGTATGGTTTGACCCAAGGCTTTTTTCAGACATACCACTCAATACTGAAACAGCAATAAACTGTAAGACATGGAACATCCAAAATTAATTTTCACTACAAACGTATTTATTATTCACCTGGAATCCTGACAATGGTGTTTCATTATCTCCCAGAAGTGTGACGATTTTTTTATTTTTTTCTGAATTGCAAGAGTTTGAATAATTTTACTTCCCATCTAATATCTGTTGTACGCATATGCAGATCAAAACATATTCATTACTTGAAAAAAAAGTGTGTGGCTGTAGGTGCCCCACAGATCAGACACACCAGAATTGCTTTGCATCAAGTGACCCCTCCACTATTTTATGCTCTATCTTAATCCTCAATCACAACTCCAGCTGTGTAGGAGATGTCTTGCATTTCAAAGGACACTTCCTTTTAACTGACCAAACCGTTGTCATTGCTACCTTCAGGGTTGCAAATTGGACCTTAATGAGTCTTGTGAAAAACAGTAGGTGCATTTTAAATTATGCAAATCTTGTGTACAATGGATTGTCTTTGATAAAGTGTTTTTAATCTCTTCTGAAACTGAAATAACTTCCAAATTCTTCTACACATCAAAGATGCATGGTGGTTCTGCACTGCACACAGCTCTGAGCAGGAGTGAGGTATGGATGGTATTTCAGCTTTGCACAAGATACTCTTTCCAGTATCACTAAAATTTAAAGAAAAATACCTATTTGATCAGTTTGCCCACCCATTTCTAGGATGGGGGAATCAGATAATGCCAGATTATGCTTTCCCAAATTCATGTTTTGCAGATGCTGGAGGCATTCTTGTGAGGTATTTCCATAAACTCACCATGAGCAGAATTCATTCCCCCTTGCTGAAATATTCTTAGCCATAAATTATCACATTTTTGTTCAGACACTGCCCCAAGGGTACAGAAGTCTCTGTAACAGACTCTATATGAAGATTTCAAACCCATCCCCTGGCAAGGCAGGAGAAATACTACTGGATCAGACCTAGGATCTACCTTACCCAAAGTCCCACTTCTGCTGGCCAATACCACAAGTTTCAAATAAAGGTTCAAAAATGGGACATTTTCAAAGCAAGTCACTCATTTAAAGTCCACAGAAAAAAAGCTGGTCACAATTTCTGGACACAAGACATAAAGCTTCCCAGGCTCATCTGACTGATCAGCTGATGAACATGGCTGATGAACACTTTTATATGAGACATTCTTAAGAGTCATAATTTCTGTCCTCTATATCTCTGATCAATCTTTTTACTTCTGTAAATGTTTTCCTTTTAATATTTTTCACCTTCTTAGTATTGTTTATACCCAGCAGCACATATTTTCATAGGTCATTTTCTAGTTACTGCAAAATATATCTTTTAAATTAGTTTTTGTTTTCCACATTTTTATTATATTCACTATCTCTGCTCCTGTACTTTTAGCACTCAATATAAGTTCTCTGTTCTCTTCATTATTTGCTTGAGTATCCTTAGAAATAATTATTCAATTTTCTACAGTCAAATTCTTTCTTACTACATAATTTATATTTTTCATCAGTTATTTATACTGTTCATGTGGGACCTTCCTATATTTCTAATAACTCTTTTTCACTATTATCTAAAATCCTTTTAACTTTTGTCTACCTATATCTCTTCTGATTTCTTTTTTAATTATAAAATAACAACAATTTGCAATAAATTTCTGCAATAAATTTGGTGATTTCACCAGCCATTTCATTATCTAGATCAATGAAACATTGATTGTCCATCTCTTCTGATTTTGATTTAAAAGTCATAATCTTTAAATTTCATTTTTATTTTTCTTTTCAGGTTGTAATATTCACATATGTATCAGTATTCTCTAGCTCTAATTATTTTTAAATAATCATTCGAGAAAGTTAAAATTAGGGAGTACTCGGGCAAATTGGACATGCCCAAGTCTATAAGACTGGATGGGATGCATCTCAGGGTGCTGGTAGAGAGTTGACAGGTGTCATTAAAGGGCAGGTTTTTTAGATTATATGATCTCTTGAAGAGATCACATGGATACCAGGATGTCCCTGAAAAGGCAAGGAGGAAGATTTTAGGAATGATGTGCAAGTCATCCTAAATTGAACCCCTGAGAAATTATGGAGAAAATCTGCACTACGCTTCCAGGCACAAGAAGGACAAAAATGTGACTGAACAATCAGTGAAGAAATTTACCAAGGACAAATCACACTCAGCCAATCTAATTGTCTTCTATGTTGAACTAACTGCCTCAGAAGGCAAACGGAGAACAGTGGATATTAATCACCTTGATTTTTTCAGGACTTCAAATATTCCATTGTATCCCTGCAGATAAATTGATAGAACTTACAGTGTGAGTGGAAAACTGGCAAGACTTACTGGGGTCATAGAGTCATGCTTAGCAATTTGAACTCTGCCTATGGTTACTAAGGATCTTCCAAAGGGATTGATTCTGGGACAAGTACTGTTGAATATCTTCATTAATAGACTTGGAATTGGAAATGACTATACTCAGCACCTGAAGAGTGACAATTCAAAGAGTAATTACAGATTCAGGGTTAGAAAGCAGCTTTGCAGAACAGGATACGGTGTCACTGTATACTCTGACGTGAATATGAGACACAAACTACACTCAAAGCAAAGACTAACTTACATTTGGGACTGTATTAGAAGGATTTTAGCCAGTAGAGCAAAGGAAAAGATCATTCCTCTGCATTTAGCTTTGCAGTTTTGGCAGAGGCATCTAGAACATTTCCCCAGTACAAGAAAGACAATGGCAAATTGAACTGGAGTTTCACTCTACCAAGCAAAAGGACAAGATGCAATGGAAAAGAAAATTGTAGCAAGGAAAATTTTGGTTAAATATGATGTCGAGGGGGAAATAACCATGAACAGAAAGTAGCCCAAATATGTGGAATGTTCCTTCTTAATCGTATTCAACACCATACTGGACATGGTCCAAAGCAACCAGCTCTATGTTCAGAACTGTACTCTGTGTTGAAGAGTTGGACTAATAAGAGTAGGACTAATCCCCTTCAAGTGAGATTATTTTATGAATTTCCTGTTCCAGATAAATTTCAATATAATTGTATTTTTTTTTATGATTTCAGTGCTATGGGAATTGTAAGAGTTCCTTTTTCACTCATCGCACTAATTCTAAACGTAATGGCTGCTGCTGCCACCATCTAAAATCTTAACCCTAACCAACATGTCTTACAAGCCTAAGAAGAGAACGATTCCCACATTTTTTTTTGTTGAAAAGGAAGGCAGCAAGAATAATTTGGTTGCTTTGATAAAAGTGCACATATTTCCTGGCTTTGTGAGCTCTCGCTACTTGCTTTCCCCTGTCAAACTTGCTTGCACCATTCTTGTTTCCCAGAACATGTTATCTCTCACCATTCAGATCCCTTTCCATGGACTTGCATTCTGTCTTTTCTGAATAACCAACACAACTACTTAATCATGGAAAGAGTCAGAATTTTCTATAAACTTTCTTCTCTGTTTAGGGAGAGATATATTTCCTGTTACTCTGACATATTCTGCTGTGAATATTTCAAGTCTATTTTGGAAAACTGTATTTATCTGCTTTCCATTCTAGTCTATTTTTAATAATTTCATTTCTCCCCCAGATTATCTTGTTCCTTTTCAAAGTCTAACATTTACATGGCATGAATCTGATATTTTTCTTTTCATTTGATCTTGGTTTCATGCAGAAATATGCATATCCTAAAGTAAACCACTATTCCTAATAGACTGCTGTAAAAAGTAATAAAAGTAATAAAATGGCATTCTAATTTTTTTGTGTGTTTTGGTTGGTTTCCTTCAACATTCTTCTATCAGTAGGGCTGAGCAAAAGAATATATTCACTCCCTTTGAACAAATGGACCTTAAATACAGTTTCTTTGCCTCTCTTTCTCGTACCACATTGAAACTTCCTTGTGACCCATGACAGTTGATCCTATCATTTACATCCATTTGCTGTACAGAGTCAGATGCCATCTTGTCAACTTGACCATGGTGCAGTCATTCCCCCTGCTGCTAGAGCCAAAAATAGTACTTCATTGCATTTTCCTGCCATGCCTCTGATAGCAAAGAGAAACAAACCCTTGTCCTGGAAAGGTATGACTCACTGCTAACATTTGCCAAGTTATCACACTGGATGAGTGCAGACACAAACAAGTAATCACACCAATTCTTTAATTGGTGTCTGTCCTCATTAAATGATGTCTGTCCACAAGTCACTTTTCCCTCCATTTTTCTTCACTCTGTGAGTAGAACCATCATCATTTTCTAGGATATCCCAGAAGAATCCAGGCTGTAATGTTTTTGAGGGTACCCAGTGTTACATAGTATGTGACATATGTGACACTTTACAGCACATTTACTGTAGATGGAACCTTCAATGAATGGAACTTAATCCCTGTACTGAAGAAAGAGCTGCTGCTTCTGGAGTCAGGTAACCTACAGGACAAACACACAAAAAAATCCATTTCTCAAGCTTTGCATGAGAATCTTACTTTTGACATTTTCCTTTTTTCTTTCTATTATGTGTGATAAAACAAAAACAAAGCACTTATTCAGCACCTCAGCTCTTTCCATGTGTGAGGAAGCCAATTCTGCATCCTCATTAATCAGAGAGGGAACACTCTCCTTGGTCTGTCTCTTCCTGCCTATGTACCTATAGAACCCCTTCTTGTTCTTTTTCACATCCCTAGCTAAGTTCAGCTCCATCTGTGCCTTGGCTTTCCTGATCTTATCTCTGCACATAAGGACGACATCCCTATATTATTCCCAGGCCATGTAACCCTGCTTCCACTTCCTGTACATCTCTTTTTCATCAGTTTAAGCTGCAGGTCCTTGCTCAGCCACACTGGTTGCCCGCCTCCTCTGTGTGATTTTTTCTGCCAGGGGATGGAGAGCTCTTGCACTCGCAAAAGGGTGTCCTTTCAGTGCTGCCAGCTTTATTCTGTTCCTATGCCCTTAAGGACAGTTTCCCAGGAGATCCTATCCAGCAGTTTCTTGAGCAACCAGAATTTTGCTCTCTTGAAGTTCAGGGTCCTAACTCTACTTTTTGCCAGGCCTCCATTCCTCCAGATTAAAAACTCCACCAGGGCATGACCACTACAGCCCAGGCTGCCTCCAGTCTTTACCTCTCTAATGCTCTCCTCTGCATTGCTGAGCACCAGGTCCAGTAAGGCTTCACCTCAGTTTGGTCTGTCTGGACCAAAACACCTGGACCAACCTGGACCAGGAAGTTACCCTCAACAGACTTCAGGAATCTCCTGGCTTGTCTGCCACTTGTCGTGCCAGTATCCCAGTAGATATCTGGGTGGTTGAAGTCCCCCATCAGGGCAAGAGCCCACGAGTGCAACATCTCCCACAGCTGAAGCAAAAAGGCCTTGTCAACAGGCTCCTCCTTATCAGGTGGCCTGTAATAGACCCCAGCCACTAGATTTCCTTTACTGGATTGAAAGTATAACATTTATAAATATAACATTTATAAATAGCATGTACATTCATTAATGGAGATAGACCAAAATTACATATTTCATACTCAAAATTGAATTTGTCCTAAATTTGGGAAGGCGGGGGTCATACAGGATTTATGATGTGGTATGTTTGAGGGAAAATGCTTATCATACATAAGGCTTATCAAATTCAGCTGTTGCAAATGATTATTTTTTTTTCTTCCAATAATCTCTGTTCAAACAAATTTGGCAAACAATTCATCCTAATACATCTATTTGGAAAAATTACCCTTTCATTTTCCTCTACTGGCAGACTGTTCAGATTGTCTCAGGATACATTTGCTAAATATAACTATTCAACAAATACAACTGAAGTACATTAACTGAAGATCTGACTTAAGTACTGAAATTATTCTAACTCTGCTTCAATTAACTTTGTTTCCTCCCGTATTTCATTTATCATTTTCAGTTATGAACCTCAAATTACAGGTTTGAGTTTTTTTATTTTGCTCTCTTTATCAAAAAACAAAAACAAAAAGTATATGGCTTAAGAAACAGAGTTGTATGTAAATACACGAAATGGTCAAAAATTATTGTTCACATCATTCATTTAGCTTTACTGATTAACAAAGGAGACCAGCGGATTTTTGCAACAAGATGGATACTTTCATATCTCCTGTAGACTTCACCTCATACTTGGCATCACATCAGTGTTTTTTAAAAGAATAAAGATTACGGTAAAAATGTCTCCTCACTGCAGAAAAATGTTTTCTCAGAAAAACCCCAAAGAGGACAAGAAAGGTCATTTACTGCCTGTAAATATCCATACAATATAAAAAAACAATCTTTTTTTCAGTTGGAGCATTAAAAGCAGTTTTGAAAGAAAAACGCATTTTCCAGAAAGTATGTGCTTTAGTTCACTGACTGCAGTGTAGCAGTGCAGAAACCCCACGTTAGTTCTGACTGATGATTGTTGAACAGAGGAAAAGACATCATCTGTCAAAGTCAAATCTATCATGCCTTTCACTATATTTTATAGCTGGCTCTTTTTCAACAAATAATGCAAAACATGCATAAAGAAATCTTGGAGCCCACATCCTTACATATTTTCAAGAAATGTTTTAAAATACCATTTTCAGTTACCCCATGTCAATGACTGATTGCTCATTATTGCCTATGTGACTAATGATAAGCATGATGATTTGACAGAAAATTTCACACTACTAACAAGTTGCATGGCTTGTTTTGTCACTCAGAAGTATCCCTGCTTATTGTAACTCTCACACAGTAATTTACTTGCAGCACAGAATAGTGGACTTAAAAGCAGACATTCCAGGCAATTATTCTTTCTAGTGATAAGTCAAGGCTATTTTACTTGATCCAAAATAAAGAATTTCCTTGCTCAGAAATGATATATATGTGACCTGACCTAGAGCATACCAAACCAGACAGCTGAATGATGCAAAGCAGACAATGGAGTCTGCACATGTATTTGCATAAAGCAAGCTACACTAGAACAAAAATAATGAAAGTAAAAAATGTTTAAGATTTAGATTCCCATTTCTTAATTTTCTGCACTGTTCTCCTCAGTTTATGTCATAACTCCTTCACCAAGGTTTACAAATGAGCAAATGGTATAAATTGCACTTAACTCCAACACATATTTATATACTTATTTTACTCATATATTGTGTCATAAATACTCATATGGAATGCAATTGATACTTAAATGCTATTTAAGTATTAATTAAAGTGTCATTTGCAAAATGTAGGTGATAATTCTTAGAGATGGAGCTAGTAAAATCCTATGATAAAGGATCCTGTTCCTGCACTACTTTTTAATAAAAATGCAGACAAATTAGACAATAAGAGATTTAGAATGCATACCTTTTGAGGGATTATTAAAAGATTTTTGCTTTATTAGTCTAAGAAATATGGGACTATAAGGAGTGAGATGAGAATAGTCTTTCAAGAAGATAACTGCTCTTTGAGTGCAGAAGGGGCAAGACCGGAACAAATTAGTTTATTTTGCTGCAAAGAAGATAAAAGTCAGACAAGATGAGAAACTTTCTAAATGACAAATGTAGGCAATCACCACAAGAGAACAAGCAGGGAGTTGACAGTATCTGTTTTCTGAAGGTTCTTTAAGGGTAGATTATATAAACACAAATTATTCAGGGATGAAGCTTGAACATTTTAACTCTGTCCAGTGGGCTGGAGTAGGCCATCTGTCAATAGTGTTAACACTAACACTGAGCAAGTCAGTACAGTCAGTGAGGAGAGAAAATGTGCAAGCACAAACAAACACTAAACATTGCAGTGTACTCCGTGGAAGTGTCCACAAGGAGCATTAGTGTCAGCCCACCTCAGATCAGCAAAACAAGAACGGCTGTGCCTAACCAGATCTGAAGCCCACCCACCAGTGTCCTGCCTCTAGCCACGGACAGTCATGACACTCAAAAAGATATGTAAGAGTAGGACTAGGTACCCATGTGCTGAGGGCACTAACAGGCCAGCATTCCCTGCCCAAACCCAAGGAGATGCTGATGCCCTCGAATGACTCCGTCCCAGCTTGCCCCCAAGCTTCCCTCTTCCATTCCTGGGGTGGGGGTGGGACTGGCCCTGACTGTGGGGCTCTGCCTTGCCTCTTGGGTAAGCCTCCATAGCCCCCAGAGAGCACCTGGCTCATCTGACATCCTGACACAAGCATGAAATGGAGGCACTTCCCCAGAGTACTTCTTCAGCTTCCAAATATTTTGTGGCTCAAAGACTCTTCCTGAGCAGTCATGAAGTCATAGAGCTGGGAACAAAGAACAGAGGTTGTACTTGGAGGGGATGAGACCTTTGGGAGGCAGCAGCTAAAAGTTTGGAAATTATGATTGATTACATACTAAATATGAGGCCTCTGTACAATGCTGCATCCAAAGGGCTCTTTGAGCCCTGGATGTAGAAGAAAGAAGAAAAAGGAGTGAGGAAATAGTGCTGCCTTTATGGGCAGCTCTGGCAAGATCAGTTCTGGAATATCAAGTTCATTTCTGGTATCTACATTAGAAATAGGGTGTTGAAACTTGGAGATGTTACAAAAAGAAGCCACAAATATAACTTAAGACTTGAAACAAATACCTTACTGAGAACATTTTAAAGAAGTCTATCTCTCTGTCTTGTCAAAGGGTAGATGCAGGAGTTACTTGACACTATTCTACAGGTATCTGTAGAAGAACAATGGTTGAGGTAAAACTAGGGAGAGAAAAGTTATTTAAAAATCTTTAGGTGGTTGCTCTTTGGATAAAGCTGCCAATTAAAAAATGACTCTCTAGTTCTGAGTGTATGAAAATAAAAAAGGAATGCTTTCCTGTAAAATAAGTCCAAGCAGGAATAAAACAGATTCTGAAAGTATAAATGAGTAATATTCTGTGTTTGAATGATGTAGTCCTTAAAACTATGAATTGTTTGGCTTTCACTTGTGTATTTCTCAATAACAAGCAGTCTCCTAACAATATTTTTCTATTCCTTTATTTAAACTGCAACTGCAAAAAGAATCTTGATCAGATTTAGAGACAAGATGGAAAGAGCTAGTAAAGGAATAAGACAGCATGGTAATTTTACCTGTTAAACATGTTTCCATATCACAATTACCACTATTTTCAAAAACAATTTTCCTATATCTTTGGATCACATCTAATGACCAACTTTTCAGCTTAGCAAAAAGTAATAACAAGATATCCCATAGAGATATTGTAACTCAAAAGCTCTTCACCTCTGTGGAGGAGAAGTATCTCTACAGATATATCAGGCAGACACAGCTGATTACCTCTTCCACTCTGCCTATGCTTCCCCTAACGTAGATGAAACCAGTCCATAAGAAGGGCCAGAGGCTCTTTACTTTTGGACCTGGGCAGCCTTTCTCTCTCTTTGATGTAAGTCTGTCATACCATGATGAATGAAATGTCAACTTTCTCTGAACAAATGATTTGGAGACGCACAGAGACTGCAGAAAAATTTCAGCCACACACTTCACTCATTAAATGCAAGAAACACCATTTCAACAGACAACTGGGAAAAATTGTTAGTTCCTGAATTTAGTTTATGTGCTCACGGTCATCTGCTTGTCATGTGTACAGGACTGGGTAGCTTGTTAGCAAGGTGAATAGCATGGGCATGCTGGGCAATATTTGGCAACCAGGAGATTTAGCAAGTGATCACTCTTGGAGCAAGGAGAATGATACAATCAAACACATGTGTGAGCCTGCAATCTGCAATAGCAGTAGACATCCTAAGTCTCTACTTGAAATAACAACTACAACGTCTTGTTTTGGCCTCAGATAATCTATGAATCAATAGAATGAAGTATTCTCTCAGAGAAAACACGTATTTTCAAAATTGATTCTTTTTTTCAAGAATCTCATAAACTATGAAATCCTTAGATTTATATTAACAGTAGGATGTACCTGTTTCTCCCAGACATGCTTGCATCCAAGTAATGATGAGAGAGGCTCAGGATGAGAGCCTGAGCTTGGGAGACTTGTGCAGTCTGAGAGCAGGAAGGCTGATCCATCACCTGCCCTGGGTCAGCAGCCTGTATAGCATACTCCTCTGCAGCATGGACAGCATCACCCTCCACTCTGATCTTGACACAAAAATGTGCACAGACACTTCTCTTCTTTCACACTGGAATTCTGTGGAGGAAAAGAGATACTTCACATGGAGAAAAAATTTCCATCTTCTTCCTTGTCTATCTTTTCCAAACAGTGCAACCTCACTATTCACACCCTATCCTTAGGACTCCAAACTTTCCAAAATATCCAGTGCAATTGAAGTGTGATAATAAACATTCACATCATCACAAGATAATACTCCAGAACACATAAAAGCACACACAAACAAAAATAGTTACACAGGAGAATAAACTGTATTTTTATTCAAGGTCTTATGAACTGGACATAAAATAGTGATTGACAGGAAAATACAGTGCACAAAAAGCTTTCTTATATGAGTGATCCTACCGAGAAAACTGCAATTTTCTTATGAAATTATGATATATTATATTCTTCTCTGAGGAAAAGGTCAATATTAATTTCCATTAATACTATTTAATTAAAACCTAATCCATATATGTTCAAATTGTGAATTCATTTTCTGGATCTGCTGAGTGTACTCACCAAAGGTTAAACACTTACGAAGATACAGTACAGAAGTAGCAATACATAATGTGACTGCACTTCCCAGATGTTTATTTGATAAAGTGCACATAAACGCTGCTAATCTCAAATGTTTTCATGACAGAAATGGACTAATTAATGAGATATTTCCTAAAATATTGGTGAAAACTTTACCCAAATTCTGTGTGTTGGCATTCCCATAGAGAGGGAAATCATGCCCTCCCACTCTTGACAGAGACACAAAAGATTTCAAAACTGGAGCAGAGGCTGTCTGGATGTGAAGAGTAGAAGTTTTGTTCAGGAAAGCTAAGGTTCATAAACAGTCTGTGGTTCTTTAGACCTGCTGGGTACCAGCATGCAAGTAGAATGCTGTTAGAAATGGAAACCTGTTAGTTTAATAGATTTACCGCGAAAAAAAAAAAAATCTCTTTTTTTTACTAATATTCTTCTCTTACTTTGCTGATGACTAATGTCTAAGTACAGCACATCTCGACCTAAGAGGAACTTAATCTTATTTTTCCCCATATTAAGCAAATCCTAAATATATATTGTCTATTGAATGAAAGAAGAGAGGAGACACAAAGAAAATCAAAGTATTCACAAGTTAAACATTAAGGTTTTAATTTTGTCAGGAATTCCTCCAAAGTTAAATGTGAGTTATAAATAACTTGACATCACAGAAAGTCTGCTGATATTACTACTCTTTCCAAAATGTTCAGAGCAGTCGTGCAATTCCAAACAAAATGCATATGTTTGGTGTATTAATGAAGACCACTTCTGAGGATCCAAACACAGCCATTAATTTCTTATTTTTCCCATTATTATTTCAACCTAGAGGAGACTCTGGCAGTCATTTTCCTGTTATGTTTAAGCTTCAGTAAGAACTAGTCATGCAGTTATTTTTACTCCCTAATGAGTTTATTCTTACCAGCATTTCATGTAACATTTTGTGGGCCAACATCACTTTTTCACTCCCTCTCTCCCCTGTTTCCCAAAGGAGATCTTACTGAAAATGAGCATAAAGGAGCAGAATTGTAGCTTTGCATACCACAGACCACCTTTCTTTCATCCCCTTCCTACCACCCTCAAAGAAGGATATAGATAAATTTTGAAAATATCCAACCACAACATTAGCAGATTCAGCTTTCTATGATAATTCTTAAAAGCACAGTTTTACTCTCCAGTTCATGAAGATCTATGGCTGCTTGAGAGCTGTGGGTCATCCTCTCCCAAAATTTAAGAGATCATTCATGAAGTGAACAGCAATGGAAATAAACCAAGCAGCTCCAATTTCTAGCCAAGAGTTAAACCCTTTCCTGGTATAACTCTATTACCTGTTCAGATGCAATAATTAACTCAGCAAAATGTCTTGTAGACATTCTAAGTGATGCTCAGTGTGCGCTGATAAATAAGTTAAAAAACTCATTTTTAATTATAAAAATTATTTGCCGTGGTGGTTGTTGCCAACACAGCACAATTCCCAGTCTGTACCTCACACATGCATTAAAATCCTCAGCAATTTTTGAATTCAAAATGATTTATGTCAATTTTGTTTTGGGTGGCAACAAATTATGACTTCACTCAGCAAGAAAACATTTCCTGCTGCTATCTCTTAAAGACTGCCTGCAGCATTTAACTATCAACTGCTAGCATCACACAGACTGGAAGGTGACCAATGGAATGTGTGAGGAGAGATTAGAATGAATTTTTGACGTGTGTTTTCATTTCATAAACTCTAGTCTCTGCAGCCATAAGTTTGTCATTTGTTATGTGGTTGTGTTTTTTTTTTTCCAAAGGCAGTTTTGTCTTATCTGATGTTGAAACTCTTCCACAACACTTTGAACGCTCAGGCATAAGAAAGGGAAACCGGTTGGAAATTTGTTCATGTCTACCTCTGTGCTTGACATTTCTCCACTGATAAGGTACAGCTAAATATTGACTTTTTAGTTAAGTTCAGATTAGCTGTCTGGTCCACAGGCATTGATTGTAAACCATTATCTTTTCCCCATTTACAGGCCCCAGTGGTTTAACACCAAAAAGACAGAATGGAGAAAAAAGAAAGAAAATATATAGAAAATTGAATGAAGCAGAATTTTGTGTAATTGGTTTTAAAGGTATCATTAAATATTGCTGAGAAAAATAAATAAATAAATAAAGCTATTGCTGTTTACCTGCAAAAAACCATCCCTTTTCCTTTCTAACAGACACAATGTTCAACTCATTTTTGACCCATTCTAGCAAAATGCCAACTCAAGACAGTCACTGGGACACAGGATTGGGAGAGATTTAAAAGATTCTTCTACTGCTATACAAAACCTGGCATTAAATAAGCTCTATCAAAGGTATTGTTCTGTAGGGGATCAGCAGTACTGCCATTTCCACTTCATTATCCCAGCTCGCCATCCTAATCTAGGAGAATACTTTGAGTATGTCAAAATAAAAGTAGATGAGATAACAGGATGTTGTAGCTATTTAATTTTTGAACAGTCTTTGGCAAAGTTCATCCCAAGAGACTGTAAATGAAATTGAAATACCATGGAGTAAAAGGCAAAGTATGCTCATAGATAAGAAATTGGCAAAGAGAAAGAAAACAAACAGGAGGAATGAATTAGAAATCTTCAGCTTGGCGAAAGTCAATCAGTGGGGAGCCCTGCAATTCTGCTCCAGAGAGGTGGCACAGAGGGGATATGGCAGAGAGCTTGTTACTGCAGCTGCCTAGGGATGTCCTTTTGGATGTCACAGCCAGCTGGAAGTGATTAGGGCAGCCCACATGGCTCGTGCACACATGGAGTTGTTCAAAAGCAGCTATTGCACATTCACTTCACACCATTTAGTTAATCCCATCTAATTTCCAAGTGGAGACAAGTATTTAACTTCAGTGAGGCTGAAGCTGGAGCAGCACCAATGCCCTGATTGCACAGAGCAGGTGAGATGCCTGCTGCCCTTAGGAGGTGAGGGAAAGTGGCAGAGACAGAGATCTGGGTCATGGAGGCAGCTAGCATTAATGTTGACAAAAGCTGTGCCTATTCTTTCAACCAGACCTGACCTGAGCTAATGGTGTCAGCTAATTACCACACACATGCAAGCTTTTATCACTGAACCCTACTGGGCAGTGCAGACAAAGAGTTAAGTCTGAAATTTCAGGTCTCAGTGTGATCTTAAATCAACGAAAGAGACTCTCCCAGTTGGTGAAAAGAAGCTGCCCTCAGTGGGGCAGAACTGACTGATGGTTGGACCAAAACTAAATGGAAGAGAGCTCCTCTGCTTTCTGCCTCCCACAGCCTCTGCAACTCATCACACATTGTGGATTTACCATTGAGTATAAGCATCCCTTTTGCTGTCAGTGATGTCTGCAGTGCTCAGTCGCAAGTCACAAACTCCAGGTGGTATTATGCACTTCTCTTCAGCATCATGGGTACACAGCTGAGATTTCAAATCCTGTGCCCGGTGGTACACTGCAGTGGTGATTATTTACTTATATGAATTTAATTAAGTCAAATGCATTAACTTAACTTGTAATTTCTAATACTAAGACTTATCTAGAGGCATGATTTTCTCTTTTGAGTTTTGGTTCAGAGCAGTAAAAGAAAGGGAACTTCAGGATTGCAGAATTACAAGCTTCATCACTCCAATTGATAGAGCAGACTGCAGTGGGGTCACCAGTGTTTCAACCTTCAGCACAAGGAAATTGGGTCATGGGAATATATATATCTTGGACATGGTGCAGCAAGTATTATTTTAAATACACTGTGTGACACAACATGCAAACACGATGAAAATATGAAAACCAGGTGTGTGTGTTTACATATTGCTTAAGGAGGCAGTTCTTCAGATTTTCTTGATTGCTAACACACCACATCTTCCACAGAAAGACCTTGCAATATTTCAGTCTTAATGACTGCCTTTTCTATTACTATTACAGCGTAAGTGTCAGCAAAAATTCCCCAAACTGATTGTTTGAAGTCCTTTCTCCTCTTTAAAACCAAATGTTGCACCTATGCCAAGTTTCAGATTGATTCAGATGGATGCATATTTAAAAACTAGATTATAATTCCTTAGAAAGTTACTCACAGCAGCAAAGATGATAGGCTTTTAGCTTACACCTTCAGCCCCAGAAATTAGTGCTGTGATCTCATCACATACCACAGGCCCAGCTGGGTTCGAGCTAAGTTAAACTGTGGGTGGGAAACCTCAGTGGAGTTTTAGGAAGTAGTATTAATGATTTAGAGTCTATTTACCCTGCAAAGTTTGCTAGGGTTGCAGTACAGTTCATTACTTTCGTAAAGCAGGAGTAACACTTGAACACTGCTCCTGAGAATGGAATACAGGAAAACCAAATTTAACTTGATAGTTCCATGAAACTAGAAATAAGTAGCATAATTGGAAGAAACTGTAGACCTCTTATAGGAAATAGGAACCTTTAGAAAGATGTGTTGATCCTGAAAGAAACTCTTCATTTTGTTCTGACTACCCACGTTCTGCAAAGCCTTTTGTAAGCAACTGGTCCTCCCAGGTGCTATGTTCTTGCTTGTGTACGGCTAGGAATTCTGTAACCACACCGGTGACTTTCTAGAAAGCTTCTACAGTTCTCCCCAGATGATGAACTGTGAAAGGACTTGTAAGGTCATCTAAGCATTGAGAGGAAGATTTGTGGAAAAGCATGGTAGAATTATTTGTATGCAAGGGGCTCGGCCAACATCCTGGCTGGGAGATAACAAACGGAATGACTGTAGCATTCTTTTATCACTAGCTGTGCCGGGTCAATAGCACTGAAATTACAGCATCACCAAAATCAGGTGAGCAAACTTTGTCTGTAGATAAGATGTAAAATCAAAACAGAGCTCAAATTAACTCTGTACTAATCATCTGTGGAAGTCAAAAAGTATAGATTCTTCTATGCATAAAAACAACGTAAAGAGAACGTGCACAAAAAATCTGCAGAACATACTTTATCAAAATTTGTCTGTCATATGAAGCTTTATTTAAAAAATCCACATCAGCGTCACCCGAAAAAAAAATCTGTGTAGTAGATCATGTTCCACAGTCCCTGTTTCATAAATGCTGAACCTGTATTAGTGGAAAATTTATGTGTCTTGTGATATTTCACATGGAAGTGCATATAGCCATTATTGAACTTGGCCATTTACTCAGATACCATCAACTATCTTCAGAAGACAATTATTTTGTCTAACCTGGTGAGTTAGACTCCTTCTGCACACGAACAGAAACCTTCTCAAGCCAGCTCAATTCTTTGTAAGACAGATGTCAACATATATTTGAAAAATATTCACCTGAAAATACTCAAATTCCGATGGAAACCTAACTTATTATCTTGACTAGAAATCTAAACTGTACATAGCTGAAATCAGATTAAACAAGCCCCCCACCCCTCGGTGGTTGTTTTAGACATTATGATTGCTCTTTTCAAATGACCGTATAGGGTGGCCAGAGTCCTGGGCAGCGCTGTAATTGCAAACTGGGAGCCTTAATCAGCAGAGCTTCTAAGATTATCCTTTAATTTTTAATTTTCCTGGAAGAAAAGGAGGTAGAGAGGGAAGGAGGGAGGAAGGAAGGAAAGGAAGGAGGGAAGAATGGAGGAAGGAAGGGAGATGGGAAGGAAGGGAGGAAAGGAGGAAGGAAGGAACAACATAGTGGAATAATCTCATCATCCTTTTTAAAGGTAAACAGAAGTCTTGCCTGCTTCTGGTCTCCCCCACTTCCCCTCCTCCTGTCTTATTTTCTTTATTCTGGAGAGAATATTTCAGAAAACGTGGCCTGAACTTAGAATGAAACAGAATGATATGATTTCATTTCAGATATATTTTAAATAGATATGCATTCCATAATTCTGAATGCAATAAACTTTTAGCCATATTTTGAAAAATCCATGGAAAAATTACAATTCTTCAAGCACGTTATTAGTTGACTGATGTTTTCAATTACTTTTCCTCTTTGACCACTAAAAGCTCAGTCAAGGTCTTGCTGATGCTAACAGAAATCTTTTAGGTTGTCACAAAAAGGCTTTTCAACCTAACCCTGTAGGCATTATTTTTATCAGTATTTTTCAAGTTCAGCTCAAAATATTAAAATGAAACGAGAGAACTCCAGGTCTTCAAGGCACTAAGTTGAATAAATACCAGAAAATTAAACCAAATTCAGTCATGTCCCTAGCAATTTCACTCAATCCAGTGGCATTTCAAAGGTTTCAGATAAAGAGAGAATTTGTCCCAGTCACTGTTTTGCAGTCGATTTACACTCAGAGTTCATTGACTTCAGTGGAAATTCCACCATGATAACCATGACAGGGCTGGGAATGATTATGTACAGTAAGATATAAAGAGCTAATGAAGCATGCACAAATCAGTTCAATATGTTGAAAATTCTCTCAGGACTGCCGGTTAGATAATAAGTAGATTAAGAGTTATAAACAGGATTATTTTTTGTCTCTATCTTCTAATTAAATAATAACTAACCTACATTAGGATCACAGTGATCCACAGAGTTAATCAGAAGACAATTTAAAGAGTAAATAAAATTCTAGAGATGTTTTCCCACCAAAAGTGTTTGCCCTTTTGTCCTGCATTTTTCCAGTCTTAACTATAATAGTCTTGTTCAGAAATATGTGAAGCAGCCAACCCTATACTTACTGTCACTTCTCATTTATTGATGGTCAATAATCTGATGCAGGCATTTCCGAATTGTCAGCAATTACTGGAGATAATACACATTATATATACACACAAAATGAGTTCAATATTGAGCAAGCTTTAATTTTTTTATTTTTCATTTCTTTGAAGATTAAAAAAAGCACTGTCTGATTCTCAAACATGAGAAACAGAATGACAAATACTCTAAGAGACTGTGATACCATTTACCAACGTCAGGCTCCAGAACATTCTTCACCACATTCTGCCATGTAAGAGCCATTGATTTAAATAAGAACCACACCAGCATATTTTACTGGGTTATTATCAGTGATAGTAATGGAAATGAATAGCCTTTGCTAGAGATGTGTCAGTAGTAATTAATGTAAAATATTTCTTAGGATTTAGGATGTTGTCTTATACTCCCAAAAGGACAAAGGGCTGGACAACATTCAGGAGATGGCTGGTAGATGTTTTCCTGTTTCCTGTCTCACAAAGAGCCTGGCAACTCTTTCATACAGTAATCCCATAGGCCGTCCTAACTCAGAATTTCCAAAGAGTTGCCATCACAGAGAGATGCAGAATTATTATGTAGTTGTCTAAACAGAGCACTATCAAATGCAGGGATGTTCAGAGAACTGGAAAACAGACACTGCATGGAGCAAACCAAAGCTATTGAAACAGTAAAAGCTGTGGTATGGAGAAGTAACTCAGTGGTAATAACTCGTCATCTAAAAGTAGTGAGGCTGATGGTAATAAATACAATCATAAGTACTGGGATGACGTACGATCCATCATAGGATTTCAAAAAAATAGGAAGAGGCAAGATTCATGATAGATGAGGGACAGAACAAACAGAACAAAGCAGTGCTAATCCTTATTAGGGTTAAAAAAAAAAACAAAACAAAAAAAACAGCCTTTTATAATCACACTGCCAGACACAGCTTTCAAGGAAAATTACATGTTTTTTTTTATTTTTTTCAAATTTTGTGTGATAAGTATTACAAGCCCTCTAGTCCCTTCCTTCCTTTCTACCTGTCTTCTGCTTATATAGAGAATGACCCGAGGAGCAAAAATTTCCAGTGTGGCAGCCCCAGATCAAGAACTGAAAGAATGTAGCATCAGTTATCCTAAAAGTACAATTGCTCTTGTATGTTTATTCACTACATTGTAAGTTGTAGATGGCCCATTGCAGCATGAACTGCATAGGATAGAGTGTACACTGGAGTCAGAACTTAAATTTACCTGGAAATTGGAAACAAGATGTATAGAATTTGAAGAAAAGGGAAAAGCATGCAAGGCCTCTCATTGAAACACCAGTGTTTGTACTCCTTTACCATATCATCACCATTTTCCATTCCCTCTTTGTTTCACGTACAAAATTTTACACCAATGGCAACTTTAAACAAAACCTAGCATGGTTCTTAGCTCAAAATCCTTACATTTACCTGGAATTAAACCACAAGTCTAATCCTTACTATCTGACATCATACTACCATTTTAGACAAACACAAATCACTTTTCTAACAAGCATACTCCTCACATAGAAATGTCAATTATTCTTGCAAGGTGGCTTCATCTCTTGAAATTTGCGCCTCATAGCAGTCAAAAAGCAGTTTATCAAAGAAGTCAAAACCTATCTCTCAAAAATAAAACTATGTTGAGCCTGGCATTGTTCAAAACTTTCAAGTCTAAAACTTTATATTTCAAACTGGGTTGGCAGTTGTTTTATAATTGCCACATGAAAATAAAGTCATTTCAGTTCTTCATTTTCTTTATTTTTTAGAAATCTAAATGTTTTTACAATTCTTTTCTACAGTAAACTTCTGATGAGGCCACATGTGAGAGTCAAAGGACTTTCTGGTCTTTTTTGAGAACCAATTCACAGAGCAGTGATAGTGGCACTCCTCCCAGTGGTTTACTTTGTCCTGAGAGTTCAGTTCCTTGTTCTTCATGTAGTTGTTTAGTGATTTGTCCTTTACAGTTAAGGAGAAAAATGTTTTTACTGCAAAACTTAGCTGAAATAATTAGTTAAACATTAGGTAACTGAATATTAACTATCAGTGTTAACTGAAGAACTCTTTTTTCCAGTCATATGATGCCGTAGAATTGTTATGTCAAGATATTTGTCTTGTTCTCTTTCCCTTCCAAATGCCTTTAGAGCTGATTTTTCCATAGTTATTCTTTACCTATTCTTCATTGTTACTTTGTAAATGTCTTTATCTGTTTTACAAATGCAAGAGAGAAAAAAAAACATGTATTTTCCTTAATATTTTTTCCCTCAATTTTAATGCAAATTACAGAAGAAGGATTTTTTTATTAACACTCCATCATCTAAACTGAAGGAGATCCAGGATACTATAGGTAATGGAAAAATCAAGGAAATGTTAAGTGCTAGTTAACCACAGATCCAGCTTGAGTGTAATTTGGCTAGTGCTGACACAGAGCTATGTTCGTCCTGAGCTAGCTGAGAGCTCCTGCAGGCCATGTTACAAATGCCCTTGCTGTGTATATGGTTGAGACAAGATTCCTCGGGCAATTGTAGCTTTGGATAGAGAAATAGTTATCAGAAAGCATCAGATAAACAGTCTGAGAAGCATGTGGTGACTTGAAGGTAAAGCACGAAAGTCTCCCAAAGACTGGAAATCTGAGAATCCTGCTGAACATGCAGCATGGTTCCTAAGGATAATGGGACTGGGACACATTGCTGGATCAGCACCAGCACTGTGTTCTTGCTTCTCTGTGTAAATCCATCTTATGGTATGGGAAAGCATGGGACTAGATCACTAATGTGCTTCGTGATGTTCAGAAGGTCTGAATGGCAAAGTACTAAACTGGCCTGTCCCTGTGGAGCTGTAGCTGTTTCTCTGCTTGGTATTTCCAGATCCTTCATTTTGCACAAAGATAACTGAGGTCTACTGGGATCAGAAGTCCTATCTGTGCTTGGTGTTCCAGCAATGGTACTATTCAGGGACCTAAGCTGGTTTTAGGGGAGCTACACCCTCCTCCACATCACCCTTGACTGACGTAAGGACCATTCCATAGCTTACCACCATGGGCAACTGTGGATTTTTGCCATAAATGTGATGTTATACAGTCAAAATCCTACAGAAGTGTTAAGTTTGAAACTTTGCTTTAAACTGCTTTCTTTGAAAGGTGTCTGCTAATGCTGGAACTCTGAAACAACTAAGTTTTTTCAAAGATTTTGCAGTACATGAAACTTATATACTCATGAACAGTCGCCAAAAAAGGTTAGAGAAAGAGCAGACAATCCACCTGTTGCTCCTTCTACCAAGCATAATCTAGTTCTCTTTTTATTTAAGAGATTAATTAATGAAAAGAGTGGATAGTGTCAAAAATGCAGCTGAAGGACCTTAACAGAGAAGGGAAGAAGTCTTTCACATTAATGCTAAAATACCATCAAAAATAGACCAGAAGGAGGAGAAATAGAGGCACAGAGGAACGAAAGGTTTTTGATGTATCACTATGTGAGGATATGTAAATAAGGGAGGGAATAATCCTTTAAGACAAGGATAGAATGACAGAGCAGGTCTTATAATTGCATGCATTGTGAACAGGACATTTGGGCAGTTATTCACACACCTATTGGACCTCTACCCCTTTTCTCAGGGAAAAGGACACCTTTTAGTAAATGAAATGAAACAATATCTCTTTATTTTCCCATTCATTCCCAGTATACCCATTACTTCAAGGAGAGTATCTTCAACTGCTAAGTGTGATAATGTGGCAGGACCTCAGTCAGTCTTGTTGTGTGGAGGCCATGTCACTTTTTTGCAGCAACTTCGTATTGAGAGAAAATATTTCCAGATGTAGAGTCTTTACACAACCTTGTGCCAGTGCTGACCCTTTATCACCAATCTCCACAGGTTGAGCAACTTTAACTTCCACTGAGTGTGGCTCTTCTGTCTTTCTGAAAATCAGACACCAGCTAAAGGCTGGAAGCCTAAAAACTTAAGGTACCAATATAAGACACCACTTTCAAAAAGCCTAGGCAGTAGGCAAACAAATGTGTTGTAAAATCCAGGAGGCATTTAAAGGTCGTGCCAGTGCTACGTGCTTTACTAAGTGCATCACAAGTGCCATGTATTTTTATTAATTCATTACAGTTGATCTAGTTATATAAACCGGAAGTGACAATAGATTAGCTCCTGGAGAGTGTTTCATATGGGATTACTTTTAATGCTGAAATTCCCATCATACTGTTAACTTTAAAAATACTGATAACACACTACATACTGTGCACTTTTTGAACACTGAGCTATGCATTTCCAGCAACACATTCAGAGCTCTAATAATCAAGATAGCATTTAGAGAAGCTTAATTCTCATGCTATTAATCTCTTCAGTGGTAAGAGTAATTATTCAGTATTCACCAAGAAGCAATCCCATAACATGCACAGGGTGCCAGTATGTTAGCATGGTTTGAATGACCACATGGTGAGAAGAAATGTTTCTTTCTCACCAGCAAGTTATTATAAAGGTCCTTAAAAATGACTGTGAATTGTATTTGCTGGATATAAAATTCTCCCTGTTTTAAGTACTGTGCCATCTTTGTTTAACCTGAATGACCTCCAAAGCATTGAATCTTCTTCACTATCACCTTTTAGGTCTTCTTTCCATGAGTCCCTTTCCTTTTATGGCCCTATTTCCTTCTTTTCATGCTGCACTTCTGTCATGCTGCACTTCTGTCCAGCACTGCATCCTGCCAAAGACTTCTAGCATTACACCTACTTCTTATTCCCCATCTCTCAGCTGAAGATTTTTCCCAAACAACTCCTCTGTATATTGTGCAGCCTTCTTCAGGCAGGCAGAAAGGTGTTTGGATAAGGTAAACCAATGAATGTTAAGAAGTGACTTTGTATTAAAGACAACTGTCTTCTAACCAATGAGTACCTCCATTGAAACAGATGCGGAACAGTGGAAGATTAGCATCAATTCCAAAAGACCTGCCTTAGTTGACATTTCATATATTTGTAGCTACAACTACAATCTAAAGGTAAAAGTTAGAGCTAGGTTTGGAAAATACTGCAACATGAGAAAAGTCTGCAGTGTTACCAAGGACTTGTCCACTGCTTCTGATACCCAAGTGTCTGGATGCACTGACTTGGACATTTGTTGTAAATTTGACAAGTCAGCTAACACATGAACCTTAGGAATCATAACTGTGTCTACTCAGTGCTAATTAGCTGCCTCAGGGATCTTTTTTCTCCTTCCACCACGTGACTTCAATGGGGAGCCATGGTGTTTGCCCCTGACTGCAGAGGCTAACTGATTGTCATCTCATTTGCTTTCTTCTTCTAAATCCTCATATTTATAATTATTAAACCATCATTCTTCTTGCTAGCCCTTCTCTCTTTATGAAAACTTTGACTTTTTCTAATTCTTCTTCCCCATGTGCACTCTCAACTGCATCTTCACCAGCTCCTTCAATTCCAAGTTTATCAGAAATGTCAGGTCCTCTCAGGTAAAGATACTTCCTCGTCAAATGAGAATGAACTCGTGTATGCAGTATACTGGGACTCTCCTTTTCATTTTTAAGGGGCACAATGTAATGAATAAGCCTATGAATCACATTCAGAAGATGCCAAATTCCTGCTGAATGTGCATTCTTGAGGGCCTGAGGGTACTGTTATATTAGCTTCAAGGTTTATGAACATGGTGAGGAGCCAGGTTTTGAAAGAGAAATTACTAGTTGTAATGAGCCTGCCACTTCTGAGATGAATAAGAGTGATCCAACAGAAGTCAGTATAGCATGCACATTTGCTGCCTTCCTGGCATACTCCGACAGGAGCCAGACTCAGTGTCTCTCTTACAGAACAATGCAGTCTGGGATGATATAGTGTGAATGGAAGGTTCATGGTATGAGGTAAAGAACCAAACCACCACAGCTGTAAATATTGTCTTTGAGTCATACAAGCACACATCATACATAATTTGCTTATGGTGCCTGGTTCCGAATGCTGTGTTGTCCTCACAGAGTGCCAGGTTATGTTAATTCCATGCATTATGGAATTACTAAGAAAAATTCATTTGTTTTAAAGAGATACTATATGAACTGGAATTACTAATTTTTGCCTCCAGGAAGGACAGATGTTGCTGTTCTTGCCTCTTTGTGCCCAAAAGCTCTCCACACCACTGATGGGAAGCAGTGACTCAGGCTGCATGCTGACCAGAGGAACTGCTGGGAAGACGGTTCCTGTCAGTAGTTTTCTCCACACTTCCAACATGAGGAAGGAGGTGGCTCCTGGAGATCTACACCACAGTGAAGTTAAAGAAAAACCTCTTGATACAGTCAGTTTGCAGAAGACAACTGCCTCCTCACAGAACAACCTGGTCTGGCCACCATCCTGCTTTCTCTTGAATCCCTCCAAGCTTAGCCCTTCCTCATCCAGCACTCCATCATTTATCTCACCTCATCGCTCAGCTGGTCTGCTTCTCTCAGTTCTCTCCATACACACTCTGACTCCTCCCTAGATTATAAAGTTGTTAAGCTTTGTCAGTGTGTATGCAGCCACATTCGTGGTCAGGTCCCAACTCAGCCTGACAGCCAGAGTGAATGTTAAAGTGTAAGCAATGAGGAAACCATTGGGTGTGACCTTGAATCCTGAGCTAACCTGACAGGATAAACATAGTCTCAGTTTTTGCTCCTTAGCTCTGCCTGGTTGAACAATCTCTCTCTTTTTCTCTCAGGCTCCTCCTACTCTTCCTCACCAAACTTTCTCCACCATTCCTCGCCATCCTTGTGTGATTGGGGACCTTTCAAAGCAACTTGAATAGAAGTATTCAAATAGTACAGAAAAACCACTGAAAAGCTCCTGGTCCTGAAAGGCTTCACATATGTCCATGTCATAATGAAGTTCAGCATGTGTATTTGGGTACCAGAGGCCACTGAATTTTTAAATTAATTGGCTGGTGATTCCTTAAAATCATTTCAGTACAGTCCTTGCTACTTAACAGTGCAAGAGGACTGTGAATTCCTATCTTCAGTACCATGATATTGCCCAGTTGTCCTTCCATGTGATAAATCAACTGATTAATTCAACAGTGGCTCACAAAAATGTTGACATAAGTGACCTCCGTACATTAACCCAATAGAGAAAGAATTAGAATCCAGAAGATGCCAAAAATGCTGCTTCACTTAACATTGGTGAGTAGAAGAAAACAATTCCATAAGAAATAGCTTTTTAATTAAATTGGAAAGATTTTGTGTCCTGCTTCCCCTTCACAAAGGGATACCTAATTTCAGCAAATTCCCCAATCATTGCTGTCACTCTTCATTCTGATAATTGTTTTATAGGCAGGAAATCCCATGATTTATTAAATTATTTTTTAATGAACATTTAATAGGAACTAACAATAAATGAAACTAGAGAAGGCAAAAAGGAATCATAATCACAGACATCAAGTCAGTCTAAAAAGTGCCAGTCCTGATGTTAATTTAATTTGAGATTTAAGAAGATTACAGAAACTGAATTAATTTCCATTTCCACTGCCTCAGCAGTCAGCTAGCATTGGACAGATGGCACCATAACCAAAACATTTTTCTTCTCCTTATGTACATTTCCTCCAAAACTTCCTTCAGAATGAATGGCATAATTGAAGAAAATGTCTATGATACATGTCTGTGGATACATATAAGCTCTATTTGAGCCATCTGCAATTTTCATAGACATTTTTCTAAGAAAATAAATAAATTACTTTCAAATGTCTACTTCTCAGCGCTGACTCTCGGCTTTTCCTCATTGTCCCCCAGTATCCCTCATTAGCCTTGTTTTCAAGATGAACTACTTGTCCTACTTGATCAATCAACAGGAAATGGTTTATCATAGAGGAAATAAACTGAGCAATAGAGCACAACAGATCAACTGTAAACGAACAAACAAACAAACAAACCAGAAATAGTATCAAGTCCTTAACTACAGATTAGAGTTCTTACTTTCAGACAATTTTTGAGTTCAAAGTCAAAGCTTTTGTTATTCCCCTTTTACCCAGACAGTATATTCCAGCCAGTCCTATTTCCATTTTTGATATTCTGACCCCGGCTACAAATGCCTTATCCTGACAGCATGATTCTTTCTATTTTCAATTTTCATTTATTATGTAAGAAGTGCTACAATGTTTCTAGACACTCAACCACCCTGTGACAGACAGATATGTATTACAGTAGCTGGTCTTTTCAATGCTCAGTGATTTTAATAGGCTTACAATTCTTTTTCCTGTTTTTACAAACCTGTCCACCTGTGACAAAGAGAAAGTGTAACCAGACATTCTAAATGCCGTATTTTTTACCATCTCATTTAGGGTGATGTTCTGCACTTTTTATAAGACACTGAATATGGAAAAAAAATCATGTTCTGGTTATACTGTGGCTTAGTGGGTATACAGAAGAACCAGAACTAATCCTAGCTCTGAGGATGTCCAAGAATGTCAGGAAAAAAAACCAACCTAATGTCGTATTAGCCAAGGTAGGTGGCCTGTTGGACCAAGATATACAAATGAATTCTTTATTGAGAAGGAAAGAGACAAGAAAACATAATCAACATTCAGGAATGTATCTGGAGAAGAAGCAAGACACCTGGCATCGTGGAGGATGCCATGAAGGAAATAAAAACATAGGCAGAAAGTAAAACTGGGATGAGAAGACAGAAATTGATGAAATGGGAAATCTTTAAAGTTTATGTAAGTAATTCTCAGAATTCAGCCGCTAGAAAAAAGTATCTGCTGCAAACATTTCCCAAGAGCCTGCAAAGCCAGGCAGTTGATATGGAAACTGGGATACATAAGAGTATAACTTCAGAACATCACTGAGTGAGACCAAAGATCCTGTCAGTACAGCAGCCTGCATCTGACAGTGATTAATAGCTGTCCCTTGGAGAAAGAGTAGAAGAAAGGAAGCAGGTATATAGTGACCTCTACCTACTTCCTGCAAACTGTTGCTTTGGAGAAGGATCTTACTTAGATAGAGGAAAGTTAACAGTCATGACTGGATCTAATTCACTTTTTAAATATATTGTATTTTGATATCAGTAATAACAATTAAATATTCATCCTGAATCGCAAAAGAAGATAAATCACTTAAAATTTTAAAACACTTTGTCAGAAAATATTAGAAAGAGCAGCCCCTACGTTGTGTGAATATTAGCTTTTTTGTCCTTGCTACCATAAGGAGTAAACTCACCACAAATCACAGTTTCGACAAGGGAAGGTTTCCAGTGCACTCCCACTGTAAGTAGGGTCAGTCTTTACCCTTCCTGTGCCTAAAGACGCAGGATTTCAAGTCTGGCCATGTTACCTTCTCTTTCTATGGATTTATGCCTAGCTCACTTCTACTCCTCAGTGAGTTTAACATCTTGAAGCATACCCACACTGGAATCTACTTCTTCTGTCCTTACATGACAGATTGAATGGGTCAATGACTATGGAGAGCCATGTGCAAAGAAAATACACTTATCTCTTAAAAAATTATCCCTATTGCAGAAATAGTTCCCATGAGAATGAGAGTATGCAGAAAGAAAATAATCTAATTTTTATTCTTTTCTTCAGAGAACAATCAATGTAACAGATAAACCTATATATTCATACTACACTTCACTGTGGTATATATGGAAATACAATGTCCCAAACTCTTCTCTTTTAACCATCATCCTCACAACGGCCTTGGAGAGGTCTAGCACCTGGTTGAGCTGAGCCTCACTGCTGCTAGTAGAGCACGTTTGTGCTCTGTACAACTCCAAAAAGAGTCAGTTTTGATTCCCACCATCTGCCTGAGTGAAATACAAAGTGAAGAGTCTAAAATTAAATCAAAAGCACCAAATTAATAATGATTTCCCACTGAATTACTACCACTGCTATCCAGTTGCAAGACACCAGAGACCTTTGTATACTAGCTGGTCAGTAATCCAAGATCTAGAAAAATAGAAATCATAACATAAAAATAATGGAAATAATTCTAAAAATATACATTTTCTCATGATTCAGATATTTTTCTTTACTTACCTCCATTCATTTTAACATGCCAGCATGCCTGATTTTATAGGAGCAAACTTCATCATCTCCTTCAATCAGAGCTTTTAAAATGTCATAGCTCACCTTGGATTGTTTATTGCAATTTCTAGGTAGGTTGATTTCCTATCACATCAAAAAAGCAGTGAAAGCAGCATGCTCCTCTCTTCTCTTCTTTACCGCTCCAGTGAGAAATTTGTCTTTTTTTCTTATTTTTTGAGCTTCAGGCTGTTAGACCTCTGAATGCTACACCAACCAGCATGACTTCAACACCTCACAGTGAGCCATTTATGTCTGAGTGATTGCTTCAAAGCAAACAGTGCTGTAAGTGAGTGGTACCCAGGCTCCCTGCTAAGGCAGGCCACAGGACCTAACGCGCTGTCTCTGCATGCCCTGGAGTGCATGCACACACATCCCACCTCCCTCAAAAGGTTCATTTTAACTGCACGTACCCCAACCAGCTCTACTGGCCACACACAAAATCTTCCAGCCACGAGTGGAGCGTTTCACCTTGTCATAGCTCACTCCTGACTGATAGCATTGTAGAGACACCTCTGTGAGAGCAGGGAGTCACTGCCATGCTGTTCCTCACCACCACCCTTCTGAGGCCCACAGTATCTCCTGCTCCCCAGCTGTCACTGTCACTGACAGGTACTGTAATCAATACCAACAGCAAAGAGCAGACAAAAGTCTTACAGTCGGATTCTGTGCATCACATTGCTTATTTCTCCTCCAAAGTTTGACATTACATAATTGAGCACTACTGATGTCAACTACAGCAGCTTTATTCTTTATGCTAGACTCCTTTTATAGTAACCACCCTCAGATTTGGACAACATTCTGAAAAATGTTGAGCTAAACATTTCCTGCTATCTTTATAAATACAGTGAGATGAAAAATGAAATGACATTTACAAGCAAGTGAGAAAATCAGAGAGAATTTCCTTCTCAACAATTCCAGAATAGGCTATTCTTATGGCAGGGATTATAATAGGAATAGGAAATGGCATAGACTTAACCCATTTTCATTACAGTCTTAAGACTGCAATTTTGTGGTTGTAATCTAATGTCATGCCTTTGCTATTAGTAGATTTTCTCCAGAGTCCAGACAGAGCTGGACGTGCTCTGAAAGACCTCAGGAATATCCTGCTACTCTGGCACCAATTTAAAATATAAATCTCTTTTGATTAGTGACTCTTTTCATTCTTGTTTTGTTTTGTTTTTTCCCAGAGTAAAATACACTTTACCTTCAAAATAAATGTTGTTACCTTTGTTTTAAATGACGCTGAAGTACCCTTTAGATCCTATTGCCAGAACCAACATTCTGTCTCTTGTATCTCACAGTTTACCTTGTGATATGGTCATCAGCCTGCCAGTGCAAGATTCAAATTTAACAGAAGACAAATGAGTTCTTCTACTGGAAAAATTTCATGCCCACTATATTCTTCTTTGTATCAAATTCAGCAGAAAGGATCCCTGTGATTTCAATGGGAGCAAGAGTGGGTCATCAGAAACATCAGCTTTCAGGCAGAGGGAGCAGGTTTTCTCCATGCTCTGGCACCAAACACAACAGTTGCACCAAGCAAATTCTGAACACTAAAGTTGCAATGAGAAATCCACATACACCACTGTGGCTTTAAAAAAAAAAAAAGATAATATGTTCCCTTAGACTTAAGGCTGTATCAGAAACAACCCAAAATGAGGAGGCAGCCCTACTTCAGAGAGAGCACCAGAAGGTTCTTTTGCTTTAAGAAATCTCAGTGACTTCTACAGAGCCTCTGCATACAGCTGCCTTCTCCCAGTCAATACAAAAGGCTGTCCCTCTCCTTTCCATAGCTATCCCTCTGTTGCATGGAACCAAAGCAATGCCCCCACACACTGTCCTTTCACTTCATTCACAACACAGCAATGGAAAGGGTGTGGGACTCAAACTAACCTGCACTTCATTCACATACAGCCTAGTCTTCCCTAGGTTCCCAGGCAAATTTTCAAATAAGAGAAACATGTTCACTGTTGGGCAGAATATTGACCCTTGAAAATTTTGACCATTGCTAGTACATTTTTGGGTAGTTTTTAATTGGGTTTGCTTTTTAATTTTCAAGCCAGTGGCAGATGGCTCACCAGTCTGATTTAATCTGGGAATTCTTCTGCTCCTGTATTACCTACACGGACTTCTCCGTAGCCACAGTATGGGGCAGTTTCAGAGCTTTCTGATGCATAATTGTCCCAGCTATTCAGAATTATAAAGTGAGATACTGACAACAGAAAGTTATTTTAAGTTCTGGGCTTATTTCTATCCAAGGTTTTCTTCTACATTCAATTTCTTCCTAAGCTGCAAACCATTCAGACTGCACTTTTCATATAGCTGAAAGCAGATTTGATTAATATGATTTCTTTGTGAAAATCTGAGAAGATTAAGGAGCAGTGATGCAGAGAACATGTGCCCTTTCTCAACATGACATTCTCTAACATTATACGGGGGTCTGCAGATCCTTCCAGTCATTATATTGTTCCTGCTAGTGGCATCTAAAGGGAGAAAAATCTATCATCGGGGAAGAAATTCATTTTTTCATATTATAGTTTCAATCGCATGTGTAGGTCAACAAATCTGCAGCTGTGTATCAATTTCATCCTGTAACTAGGCAGGAAAGGCCACGTTTCAAGGGAGTATTTGCAGATTGTTTTTCCTTTGCATTACAGGATCCTTTTGTGATAGTCCCTTAGAAAAAAATTAAGATTGGCCAGACAACTTCTATGCTCAGTGAAGCAAAACGCCAAATAAATACACTTACAGGCACATCAGTTAACTGTTCTTTTTCTGGTTATCCCAGTGTGTCTAACTTTCCAAAATTGGTAGGGGGAAAAATCTGTTCAGTATCGATTGAATATAGTTTCTTATCTGTTTTGTGACCTTTTCCCTCATATGTAATTAGAAACTGAAAGGTCTTAGCTGCATGCTTGTAGTATGCTCCAGAATACAGATGCAATATTTGGTTCAGTGCTGAGATACACTGAAGGCGCACAAATCACAGATTCTAGGATACAACAGTGCCAGTATCTGACCCTCAAAATAGGAAATACAGAATATGCCAGCACTCTCAGGCTGGAGAATATAGTATCAGTAGATTTCTTCATTGGTTTTGTGTAATACCTTTAGTGGATTGAACATTGCAGAGCATGTGTACTGTCTGTAACCATGTACAGCATAGCAATAGATCAAATTTGTCAATAGTATGATACAGTCTTTGTTACTACTTGCTGCAGGGATGTTTCTACCTCAAACAGACAATGCAATTTGCTAACCAGTTGTTAAGGAGGTGAGTATTTTGCCTCTTTCTAAAAGTGATTGTCTGAAACTCTTCCAGTGAGACTCGGACATGATAAGGGCATGCCTCCCCACATCTACAGGCAGTGGTTGGGTGGGGAGGGGGAACTAGATGATCTTTAAGGTCCCTTCCAAGCCAAAGCCATTCTACAATTCTACGATTTTGTGATAAGCATCTGTCATTCTGATGACTGGTTGCTGGTGGCTGTGTGGTTTCCAATGGCCAGTTGTCTGTACTGAATAAGATGCAACTGAATTGAACACAGACCAAAGATGAGAAACCATTGCAAAGTCCAAATGATGTGTGGCTGATGAGACTGACCTAATCCTTGAGACAGTCATGTCCATTAGAAACCTTTTCCCATAATCCGTGTAGCTCCAAGGACTAAAGGAGCATGAGATCTGATTGCCAATCTGACCAACATATGACTGGCAAGCTTAGGCCTTTCAAAAATCATACATATATGCGCACATACACACATCTTAAAAATAGATTATATTTATACCTGTTTTAACATGCCTGCTGAAACCACTGGGGACTCAGATGATCATGCAACTCCCTCTAATCTTGCACAAAAGGAAAACAATATATACATTTCAGTAGTTTGTAAAATAAAAGTCTCTTTCCCTCGTTCAGGCCATTTCAGCTCACTGCTTTGGTTTCTGGGTTTCAAGCAGGACCTGTTTCTGTTCTAGAACAGCTTTATTCAGTAACCATAAACAAGAGATTTGTATGCATAGTGGTACACAATTGCCCTGGTTGTGAATCAATGCTGTATAATTTCTTTTGGCATCATTGTAAACAATTTTGAACATAGCTGGGAATAGGAATAACATTTCACAACAGAATTAATTATAGGTAGTCTTCTAGAGGAAGTTCTTCACTTTTATTTTTTTGAGCACAATTCGATCAGAATATAAAACAATAATGTATCAGTATGACAGCAAAGTTAGAGTAGGCAGAGAGAAGGATGAAACCATGTATGAATGATTACTCATCATCCTATAAAAGCAAACCCCAACTCCACCTCCCCTCAAAAAAGAAGAACAGCAGCAAAAGAAAAACCTGAGTGAATTTTTATAATGTCTGGTTTTTTTGTTGTTTTTTTTTTTAGGTTTGCTTCAAAAGACATGGTGCAATGCCACCTTCTGGTTAAAATGTGCAGAAAAATATATCGGCATGGTATTCCCTATTCTCACGCTGCTTACAAGACCATTTTGTGTGTGATTTCACAATAGCCATACTGTTGATTGCTTGAAACAGTTTCTTCAGTAGCTGACAGCACCACAGCTGCTGATCTTTCTGGACCAGTTGAGACAGATGGAAGGCAGTGTTGCTACTCAACAGCTGAAGCTCAGTGCACGTTTGCATCTTAAGACAACAGTCTCCCTTTTTCACATACTGGTCATTTCCTGCCACATCTGAAGACAGTGCAGGACTAACCTCAAGATATTGAAGTCCTCCTTACAAAGTTCAGCTATTCCAGGATCATTTATGAGGAATGCCAATCTTTGTGTATCAATTCAGTGCCCCATCCCTTCACACCAGACCATATGAACCCATACTGTGATATCCAGAAAAGCTCCCTGAGAAGTCTAGCAAAGCAGATTCCCAAAGGGGCTTAAGCATAGTGCATGGGATTGCTGGTGTTCCCCACTTTCAATTCACCAGTTCATTTGGGCTTCCATCTGCCTTGTCCAAATTCTCTCTGTAAAACCACATGAAGTAGAAAGGGGGAGAGGTGCTTTGGGGAAGCGGAGCACAAACAAGCTGCACCAACATACAGCTATGACCTTGTCCACAATTATTGCAACATATTTCTACAGCTTTAGACTTACATTTGCAAGCCAAAATTGCCTCCAATGGGTAGTAAATTCCTATACAAGAATCTGAGCTTTTTACATGATATAAGAATAAAACTGATCAGTGGAGAGAATTACTGTATTGTAAAACTACAGCAATAAAAGCACTGTGACAATCACTGGATATTTATTCAATTGATATTCCCCAAGGAATTTTAATGAGGATTTCACACTCCATAACCACACGCTTTATATTCTGTCAGTAAAAATGTTAAATGCTTCTGCTAAAGTAATGTGACACTGCTTTTGCTGTACTATTCCTTGCAGGGGGATGGTATTTTAGCTAGAGGAAAGCATGACCACTTCTTTTTTTCAGACGTCCTGGGAACACTTTCAATGTGGCTGAATCCCTCAGTAACCCAGAGAAAAATGCCAGTGCCAGCACTGGAATGGAATGCTTGCGGAAATTCCTTCAGCTTTGCATGTGTAAGTTTTCCTCTGCTTTCCACGTAGCTGGTAACAATATTTTGTGTAATGCATAAGGAATGCTTATGTTGGGATTAAAAGAGGCATAATCCATCAATTTTATACAGAAAGTTCCAAGGTTATACTAATTTATTTGCAATTCCAGCTACCACATGTTCTTGATTGTTATGATTACAGAGAAATTAAACTCTTGGTTTCCAGTGCTTAGAGGTAAGATCATGACAATGGCAGTAGGATCCAAATAAGAGGAACAAGTAGGAGTTTAGAAACTCAATTTGTGTTATTGATTCATCCACTGATCTACACCACAGTCTTCACAGGCTTCATTTTTCTGTGCTTTTCTTCCACTTTGTCTTGTAGACTGTAAGTACTCCTTGTAGAAAAAAATTGTATCTTACTATATGCTTCTACTATGCCTTGCTTAATAAAGGGCCAAATTCATCAAAGCCTCTATGTTTACACTGCATGTAATAATATAATAACCCATAATGCTGAGAAATCTTCCTTCACAAACTGAAAAATATGCTTTATTATTCCTATGCCTCTGACATCAGCTGCTCTTCAGTTGTTCCCAGAGATGTCACTATGTTTTCAGACAACATGGTAGTGTTTAAAACAAAAAATGTGAAGATATTTTTCAGGTAAGCTGTAGTAAATCATTCAATGCTGTGGCCATTTAAGCATTTCCATGTATATGGTATGGCTTGCTTCTTCTGCTTCAGTGTTTAAGATAAATAATCACAAAGACTAAGCAGAGCTCTGTGACCCCCTGAATACAATGTATGTTTAGTCTTAAGCAATTAGTGTTTCCATAAATGCTTATGCCAGACCAGTGCAACCTATGGCTCTGTGAAGTTGAACTGAAATTTCACATTGCAGTTCTAAGCTCATATTTGCTGTAATTCAACTATTTTTAATGCGATTACACCAGAAATGAATGTAGCCCAGCAAAAGAAAATGACTATCGGCCACAACAAGTTTGGAAATATTTTCCTTTCCTTCTGAAAGGAAAACGCCTTTCACACTTTAATATCCTCAATCATGGAACTAAAGTTCTTTACTCAGAGCAGTAAGGCACGGGAACTGCTGCCCAGAGAGCAGTGGGTGTCCTATCCCTGGAGGTGCTCAAGACCAGGTTGGATGGGCCCTGGGTAGTCTGAGCTGGTAGGGGACAGCCTCACCCATGGCAGGGGGTTGGGGCATGGTGGGCTTTAAGGTCCCTCGGCCTACTTCATTTACAAGCCAAGGGGTTTGCTGTGAGTGGAAACAATTTCTAGTTAGCAATAGCAATATAGCAGGAGGAGTAAGCCAGCACAGTATCCAGCCTACAGGCTCATGCCATCCCACACACATCCTAGGTGTCTGCCCGAGAGAAAAGGATGACAGCCCAGGCTCAGGGGATTCACTCTCTCGTAGGGAGCAGCAGTCACTCTTGTTCTTGTTTTTCCTTCACAGCTCTCAAATCAACTTGCAAATAAGTATGTGGGGAGCTTGCTCCTCCGCATGGCCAAGTGAGACAGCATTTAGTTTGTGCAGTCCTTCTGGTGAGCACCCACTGGAGCAAACGATTATGCCAAAAGTCAGACATTCTTCCATTAAAATAAACCGTCTTTTTTGAAAAGCAATCAACAAAGCACATTTTCTGTGCAAAAAGTCATTAAACAAATTTTAGTTTAAAAGAATTTATCATCACCAAAAGACACAAAGGGAAAGAAATAGAGAATCTGTAGTCAGTCAAAACAGAATTAAAAAGAAGAGAGAGGGGAAACAAAAAGAGAAACTCATTTCTTCTGAATGCTTTTCACTGGCTGAGGAACTCAAAACGATCATGAAGAAGAAAGGGAAAATGTGGCATCTTCATTAATTAGCATTAAGCACTTAGAAAACAAAGCTTCAATAACAGCAAATTTAAATTTTTGAATTTCTCCTCTCCATCCTTCTTCCTTGCTATTCATGAGGCAGTTACCATTATTTGCAAATAAAGATAAAAACAGTATTTACTATTGCTGGAAAAGGCAGCTGTAATTTGTTACAAATGGATTCAAAGTGAAACACTTCGTAGAAGTTTCATAATACAACCCAGAATGGAGCTGGATGAAAAAGGAACTTTTTTCATTCAGTCACTAAAGAAAAAGGAAAATAAAATGCAATCAGTTGATTGTTGATCAAAGGAGACATTTTATGGCTTTGGAAAAAAAAAATAGGATGTTTTTTTAGGGTCAAGTTAATCCACCGTGGTTTTTGTTCTCATTTTAAAATATTGTATATATATATATATATGGGCCATTCCTATATAATAAAAAGAAGTCTATTTTGAAGTGTAAAAAGCAAAAAAAAGGTCTAAAACGACCTTTTTTTTTTTTTTTTCAGAAAATTCAGGACATACATTCTTCTTTAATATCTCCTTAATAGCACCTGCTTTACAATTTACTCTGCTACTTTTATTTGTGGATGATTCATACAAAACAAACAAAATCTGAAAACCAGCATCAACTTCCCTTTTTTGATGGGACAGGACTTTCCATCAGAAGACTTATTTTAAAAAAATGATTGTTTATTTGCTTACCTTGGCTTAGCCTTGGTTAGTTGAGTAAAACCAGGCTGAATTCCAGTGACTTATATGTCTTGCTGGAAGCCTCAGAGTGCCTTTCTGATGGGTGCTAAAATTTCCCTTGCTGAGTGCTAAAATCTCTCAGCACGTGAGGACAATTCCACAGGCCAGGTCTGCTGTCTCTGAAATGTCTCAAATGGAGAACAAGCTCCTTCAGAGCTTCTCATAGTACACACTGAAGTTTACCACCCCAGATTTCAGGATTTAGATGTGGGCTACACTTACAATAAGTGTAAGGAGAAGTCAGCCTTAATGGTTGGCAGTGAAGTGTGGAAATAGGAAAGAGCACCAGTGGGGAATAAGACATCTTCCCTCCCTCCCCAGCACTACCATCTGCTCCAGATACCTCAGGAGAAGCAAACCGAATTTCTGAGCTGTGGTAGAAGCAGAGTAAGCACAGAGATATAAGGATGATGTTAGTTCAAAGGGTCATTTGGTTATGTCTTTCTGCCTCCAGATGTGGCCAACAGAAGCTCAGGAAGCATGTAAACAAAGTCAGAAATGTAGTAATGCTCCCTCAGCTTCAAGCACCCTACAAGCTAAACTAGAAATGAAATCCTAGTGTTTTACAGTCTATAATGGATTTTTCTTCCACAGATTTCTCTAATCTCCTTTGAAACCATGTACACTTCTGGCACCCTCAGAATCCTGTGCTAACGCCATTGACAACTTAATGACTCATTTTGCAAAAAAACTGTGGTTTTTGGTCAAATCTGCTACTTCATGTTTGTGTTTGTCTAAGCTTCCTTGTGCCACTCATGATTTACAGATTTCTAATCTCTCCCTTCTCAGGCATTTCTTCTCTTACTTAAGATCCCAAGTCCATTTAGTCAATCTTCATCTGGAAGCTACTTCATAATTCTGAACAACCTGTTACCCTTTTGGAGTTCTGCTTTATTCTACTGACGTGTTAGGGACAGAACTGCATGCAGTCTTCAGGACGTATGCAGTTCTGTGGTAACAGAACTGTTTTGTTTTCTACCTTTCCTTTAATAACTTCTGGACACAGTCATGGGCAAGCTGCCCTGGACAGCCCTGCTTGAGAGCATCCTTGCTGTCAGGGCAGCACGAGAAGCTGAAAAGTTCTTAATTTAGTGCAACCTAAATGACATCAAAGACATCAATGTGTTATCAACATTATTTTACTCTGAAACCCAAAATGAGGCACCATACCATCTACAATGAAATTAATTAACTCTATCTCAGCTATAAATAGGGCATGTGTTTTAAAAAGTGTTCTTAAATTGTTTAGTATAAAATGCAATTATCTTATACCTTATTTATCATAATAGTTACTGTCTCAACTGTACTACTGTTTTAAATTAACAAGAGAAAAAAAAAGAACTTAATAAAATACTACACAAAAATAATTACTTATTTCTTAATCTCATGATGATTGTGATTATAGTATTCTTGTCTTTATAGCATTTATTTCCATCACCTCAGAGCGCAGTCAGGTAAACTTGCAGCATAAAATCCAGGGAGGATTTGTGGAGCGCACACCCAGTGCACTCTCCTCATTACGCTTCCTCTCTTCCACCTCTGGGGTGATTACTGACAATGACTGCCTTTCCTAGTCAAGGAAAATTTCTTTTTATCTTCTTCACCTTCCCCAAAGCATCCATGAACTCTGAATCACAATCTGGTCCCATTTGTTTTATTTATAAAATATGACAAGCCAGTATAAACATTTCCTGTCTCAAGAAAGCTCAGTTTATGATTTAGAACGGGGTAAAAATATAGATTAGATACTGTCAAACCTAACTTTGAAGTTGCCATATTTAAGTTAAACATTAGTGAAATCAGGATCCTTTGTTTGAAGTAGGAGTTGATAAATAAAGCTACAAGGAATAACAAAAAGCAGATTCAAATACATGATGTCTACATATATTTGCTTAGGCCAGACTGCTTCCCAACGCTCTGATCCAAAGCCATTTCCCTCCTCTTCAACATTTTCACTGGCAAGAAACCTGGCTGTTTGAGCCAGAATGATGCCCTTCCTAATCTAAACATCTTTTGGACTGATTCTAAGTGGGTCAGAGCTCACTTGCTGAACCGTGGGCAATGATAGGTACCGGTATTATCTCTGAAAGCTGAAGTTTCTACATAGCTTAGCCATAGGAATAACTATGCTCTCCATCATAATCAGGATGTACATATATTGGTGTAGGAAAAAAGGAATGTCAACATGTGGCACATGGCTGTGAAACGTACCTTCCCCTCACACAAAAATAAGCAGCTCTTCTGTAAGAGAATAACAGCTTAAATGTGAAAGTAGGTGTTTTCTATTGTACATCAAAGTCAATCCCAAATTGTGCTGTTTTCTTTAAGGTAGTTTTGGTTAGTAGCCAAGAAAGAGTGAAAATATATTTAGAATAAAGCTTTTTGACTGGAAATGCTGATTTATCTTTAGAAGGATACGTTTCAGTGATCTTTTCTTAAGAAAACCTCAGAAGAATGTTTTGAAACTGCTAAAACACCTTTTGGCTTTTTTTTTTCCGACTTGTTTGTTCATTTCAAAATTTGAGTTCATTTATAGTTCAAGTGCAAAAACAAACATAAAATGTATAGGGTCAGAACTGAAACAAATCATGATGATGTGATATTGCAACATCTCCACTACTGCACTCTAATTAGTCATCGAATTATTATTTCTGTTTGCAAAAACTGTTTTGATTTTCTATTCTGACTTTCTGAAATACTGAAAATTCTCACAGCACAGGCAAATGGAATCCTCTCTCTATTCCAGCTAAAACCTTAGTTCAGTCTCACTCATTCCCATGTGGTGTCTTTGGGCACGGGTTAATACACGACATAAAGTAGATGACATTTTTGGATTTGTGACAATTTGAGGTCTCTGTGAAAACACAAACCCTGAAAAAAAAATGCTGAGGCAAGATCTTGAAGTAATAAACACAGAAGGCAATCTGATATCTAATTTCAAATATAAACACAGAAATTTGACCCTGTTGAAGTGGATTTTAATTTTTATGGAAGTTTCAGTGGGACCTAAATTTGGCCTCAAATTTCTGCACAGAAGTAGCGTTGATCTGGGGGGGGTTGCATTAGTTATACTCTTTTTTTTTTTTTTTTTTCCAATCAAAGTACTCTATCCCACCTTCATCCTACTACTGCTACCCCTGCTGTTACCATGTCACCCTTCTTGTTCACACCACTATACCGGCTTTCTCTGAAATTGAAATTTGGGATTAGAATTTTACCAATAACTTTCAAGGTTCTTCAAGCCTTGACCCCTCTGTTCTTGCATAACCTTGTCCGCATTTATGTTCCCTCTTGTAACCTACTTTCTGCTTCTCCTTTATCTCTGCTACTCATCACTTTTCAAGCTGACCGTCCCAAAATACGATGCTTTTGCACAGTTGGCCTTAGCATGTTGGAACTCAGTTCCTCTTGATATCTACAGATTTGGGAGATAAATTCTCTCTCTCTGTCTCTCCAAGATTTCGATGGTCTGTCTCATAGGGCACAAAGTATGGTCAGGCCACGTGATATGGCTTTCATTCCCACAAGACCTCCTCCCCCTTCCATTTTTTAAAGTTAGGGCATGCAGTGTAAAAGAATCAGAGCCCACAGCAGAATAATCGGAGTCATCTGAGACTCATGCAAAGGTCATGCAGGTTACTGCTTCCAAGGCATCTGTGATAATGCAGTGGTTGAGAGGGATTAGTGATCCAAGCCAATATTTCTGCTTTGTGCAATAAGGAAGAATGTTGAACAAATTCTTAACAGCAACAGTTTACCTTTCTGCTGTGTTCTTCATCACACAGTTTGTGAGTGTTGGGTGCAATACAGAGTACGCAGTATTCCTCTCCTCTTGTCTTCCTGCAAAGTATTTGTACCCTGTTACACAGCTATTGTAACAGCCTAACTCTTCCATGTTTCTCTACTGAGAGTTTTCCTCCCACATAAATAAATTTGAAGACATCTCATTTAAGAATTAATTCCTCCTTGAACCTATTGTCATTTTAAAAAGTGTGCCTTGTTTTTGAAAGAAATTTGAATTAACTGGTAAAGTGGTAGTTTCCACACTGTATTAATTTAGCTGAGAAAAACACCTTTGTTTAAATTATATTATTGTGCATTTTAGAATATCCTGAAAACAAGTGCGCTGACCATGGCTTTCTCAAACTAGAAGAGGAAAAAGCCTCCTCTCACATTTTTCTTGCATATTGTCTTATTTTCATCACACCTCTAGTTTGGTTTCATTCTCATTATTAATTTTATGACCCCAACACCTATTCACAGCAGTCAAACATTAGAACAATACTAGGCCTTTAAAATGCTATTACTGTAAATAACTGTTTGCATTACAGCAGATTTATGAATCAGTACAACTAGCACTGAATTTAACAAGATGCCTTCTCCAAGACTAACTTGTCATCATCATTCAGTTTGTTAAGCCAAGACTTAAATTAATGTGAATCGTATTCTAACTGTACTTTCCATGTGCTATTACTGTCTTTATCAAAGTGTGCAGTTTTCTTTATTTTTGACCATATTCCCCAGAGAAAAGATTCTAATCTAGGCAAGGAATGAAATGTATAACTTTGGGGGCAAAGTTTTCTCCGGGCAGGAAATGGAGACCCTGGTGTGGCTGAAGAACTTGACCAGAGTGTCTTGGGGTTTTATTAAAAAAAAAAAGGAATTTATATTTGTGCTCTGATCTTAGCTTCTCTTAGAAACAGCAGCATGTTTCTCTTTCTGTCAGCAAACACTTCTCACCTGATGCCAACTTGTCATCAAATAAATCAACTTCGGAAGTCTAGCAGTATGCAGAGAAAACTTTACTTCTTGCTTTCAGAATTCTGGTAACTCTGAAGTTAATTTAAAGAAACCAATAGAAATCTTAATCTCTGTTTTGCAAAAATAGAATACAAACCTCTGTTTCAACAGTTTCTGGAAACCAAACAAAACAGTGCTTTCAAAGAGCATATTTGGAAAATCAGCACTCTTTCGTTCCATTTATAGATCATCTTTCCAGCTGTGCAGTGCCCTGACTTGTATATACCATTTTCAGGGCAGTCAAACATCCATAGTGATTCAACAAAGCCCAGACCTGAATTGAACTTCATCAATTTGCAAAGTCTCACAGGATCAGGTGATCCACATCTTTCAAGAAACAGTTCAGTTAAGCCCTGCCTTGGCAAGAACAAAGACTTCATAAAATGTTTATCTCTTCATACTACACTTCCCTCCTAAACTGACTGCCACATCATCACAAATGAGCAGAAATCCAAGTGGATGTAATTCAGAATAGCAACCATATCTGAAATATATGGGTTTTTGATGAAGGGAATAAACCTTCATCAATCCCCTCTCTGTTGGTTTTTACTCTATAGGCACAATTAAGCACTGCTTCCAACATTTGTTTTCTGAGTACTTTATAGACATCTTTCATGATGCAGTCCATGATAACCAGCAAAACTCTAAACAAACTCGAAACATTCCTCAGGATCATAGCGTCCCATGGCATTAAGAACAGCTCCAGGAATTCTTTTTTCTCCACTCTTTTCCAGTTCTTATTTTGTGTAACAGATGGTCGTTATTATTTCTCTTTTTGGTTTCTATTTCTTTTATCTTTACCCAAAGTATTTCACCACCACATATTTGCACTGTCAAACTGCACCATGGAGGAATTATACACACTCTTGGAATCTAGGATCATCTCTTCAATTCTTCATCTTCCCTAGCACTTCCAAATAAATCCTCACTTTTGCTGGCATTCCACTTCTGAAAATCATCTCAGAAATATCATAATTTCTCATTCTCTCTAAATCACAGTCTCTATAGGTCAGTATCATTTTCAGTTCTAGTGCTGTCAGTTCTAGTGCTGTGTTTGTTTGTTTCTTATTTATTATTTATAGTACAACACCTTCATACAAAAATCCTTATAATGCATTATGATCTTTAATAAATTTGGTACCAGCAAGTACTTCAAATCTAGACTAAAGGTATGCTCCCAAAGGACTTCCAATGCTCATTCCACCATCAGTCTTATATTCTGTTGTGATACCAGTACTAAACACATTTTTCTCCCACAGATGTAATCTTGCAGCACATAAAAGTTTTTGGAGACACAGCTCAGATTTTTTCGGGATCAAGATCCTCTCCTGGAAGAACTATGTCATCCTCCATTTTCATAAGTGTTTTTTCATATCTTTATCATAAGATATTCTGAAATAAATTTTAAAATTAATAGTGCTACAGAAAAAAATGTAATGAAACCTAAGATCTATTCCTAACACCCGTAACAAAAGCATCATCTGGTTTCCATTTACTCCAAACTGCTACACAGGGTAGATAATTTATTGTCAGACTCATTTGTTCATTCTGGCTACAATTAATTTCAGAGATTTCATCGTTATTCAGATAGATCTTCCAGTGTAGACATATATTTCATGGCAATCTTATCATAACTGCTAAATAAGCTAAAGTATTCAGCATAAATATTCTCTATCATTTGCAATTACACTGCAAGCCTAATCCGAGCAATAAAGTAAGAAACGTTTTACTCAGATCATACATTCTTCTAAAGATAAATTTGTTTATCAACATTTTTACTATGGTTTTTTTGTTTGTTTGTTTTTGGGTTTTGTTTTGTTTTGTTTTTGTGAGATGAGGTTAAAGGAATAACAAATTCACTTTGGAAAATGTATTTCTTCAGAATGTTTTACCCCACTTCTGGTCCCAAGAGCTATTCCATCAGTGTGTATGGAGAGATCTCTATATTGGCAACAGGAGCATGTGTTTTAATTTGAATGAAACAGGTATTGTAGAAGAAGCTTCCTATGAAAGAAACAAGAAGCCTTTGAGGTTCAAGAGGCCTTCATAGCAGGCTGGAGGGGCTTGTTTAGTTCTGGCACAGAAAGTAATTTATACGCAAATAGCCTTCTTTATTTTCATATGAATAATTCTTCCTGTTTCAGTTTACCTTCTTTTGCTGTTTTCTCCCTTGCGCAGTTTAACCTCTTTGTAATATAAAGTTACAAAGCATTGCTTGCAACATTAATTTCAAAGTGGTTTCTCAACCTTCTTTGAAGGTGGTATTAGTTCAGTATACGCAGTATTTCTTCTGAACTAAGATTTTTCCAAATTTAGTCAGCTATTTTTATCAAAGATGAGCAGAATTGCCAACAATACAAGAAGCAGAAAGAGTGGGTCTCACAAATGTGAAAAGAAACAGACCACAGATGACAGTTTGTGCTGTGGCTTGCTGTAAGCTGTACATACTCATGCTAGATGTTATCTGTCTAATATTCATCAGGACAGTCTTTCTACTCTATCTTTACTTATTTGGTTTAAATGCCAGTCTAGCACAATAAAGGGACGAAGTGGCAAGTAAAAAAGGCCCCCAGAAATGGTCTTACAGCAAAGAACCAATGTGCAATTTCGATTTAAGAAAAATGAAACTTTTTTTTCATAGCAGGCTGGATTCATTTGTGGATATGATTAACCTCTTGGTTGTGATTTAGTAATTAAATTCGAAAGCTGAGAGCAGAATTTAGTGAGTAGTAATTCCAATGCTGAAGGACCTCCTGACCAACTTCTATAGGTCCATATAACAGAAGAGGACAATACTATTTTTCCAAAGTTGTCAGCTCTCATTATACAACTCAAGTTTGCAATAAGAAGCCTGGCATTTTCTCTTTCTCACACTTTCTTCAATAACAATGCTTCTGTAATTTAACATTCCCTCATTACTTTGATAGTGAGGGAAGCGGAATACAGCCTACTTTCTTTTTCACTAAAAAGCTGTTTTGTATCTGCAGTGCAGAAAACAAACCATAAAAATGTGGTTTTGTCAGTTTTATCCAAGTGGACAGGACTTACAGACGTGCGGGGTTAAAGGCTGAAATACTTTCAATCCATCATCCAGTTCTAGTTCTCAAGTGTTTGGCTGTTCAATTTTGCAAGCACAAGACAGCAATTATATGTGGAAATTGAGAAATTAGAACTCCTAACAAGCAGAAGTATTTGCATAAGGGTATAATTTCAAGGGGGGAAAAAAAAAGCCACATTTGAGGTAAGCGAGGGGACATGCAAGGACTGAAATACAGTTTGAAATTGTGCCTGCCAAAGATAGAATCTGTTAAATGTTTGCTGACTAAAACCCCCTATAAAATGTTGGTTCTAAACACTGCCATAAAAATAGATAAGCATTTCTCCATATCTTTATAGGTAGCTGACGGTGTCTTTAAACATGTGGTAGTATCTCTATGCATTTTTTAAGTTATTATCCTGCCCTACAGTGACATAAAGTCAGTGAAAACCACCGAACATAACATTCCAAAAATGCATTCAGTGAGCATTTAAAATGTGAAAATTGCGTTAGCTGCAAACAAATGCTACATTTTATTAAACTCAAAAGCATAATCTTGATAAAGGGTTTGATCTTCAGAAGGAAAAACACATCTCATACTAATAAGAAACTTCTGTAACTTTCCAAGTAAAAATTTGCACAAGTTTTTTATTCCAGGACTGATTCTCATTCCAAAAACCAAAAGCCAAAGACAGACATACCCATTAAAACAGCGGTTTGCAATCTGAATGGACGAACACACAGAAGAAACAGGCCTTCTCTACTCCTCACAACATTTACCCACTCCCTTGACTGGAACGGCTTTAGTCTCAGTCCCTGAATTCTGGCCTGGAAATCTGTTTCATTTCCACTAACTGAAAAACACAGAACATGTTCTCCTTCCATACCAGCAATAGTCACAGACAACTTGTCGCCTTTGGTCTGATCAAAACACCACTCTTCAATTTTTCTAAACTCTGAAACTATTCTTTTTCTTCTCATATCTTATTCTTTCAGTGCCAGCTTTCTCTCTCTGCCCTTAATCCATAGATGAAATTAACTTAAGAAGTGTGCCCCCGTCTCAGTTACGAATGAACACCACTATAAATGAATAATCCACAGGCAACCCCTCACACAGATTTAAAGCAAATAGCCTAGCTAAGCAGGGGTTCTCCACATCCCCAGACCATCAAAGCCTCAGTTTTGTACAAAGTGTAGTGAATTCAGAATAAGACCTTACAAGTTCCTCAGAAAAAGTGTAGTGAATTCAGAATAAGACCTTACAAGTTCCTCAGCAATGCTTGCTGAAATCTGATGAGCTTTTTCTATTGGTAAATTATTGTTTTTCTACTAATCCTCCAAATACAAGTCATGGTGAAGTGAAACTCTGGGCTACAGCAGAATTTTTAACAAGACCTGTTAAAAACTGTTTGAATTCACTGTACCCAGATGAAGAATTTTCCCCTGCATGAAATAATTTTATGTGGGATCCCCTTACTTTTTAGTTTTGAATATCACTCTCTTGAAAAGGAAGGAATGAACAAATGTTGTTACAATTATTTGGGGACAGTGAAATAAGTGGAATAGTTACATTAACACTACTTACAAACAGACTGCATAGCTGGCTACGAAGAGTTGGTACTGGGCATCAGAAAAAAAATAAAATTTCTGGAACAAGCCTTGCACATACTTCGAGTTTTACAAAAAGCTCATTATTCTTTATTCAAAATATATTCATACATTAGAAATAGGATTCCTGTAAGGAAGGAGAATGAACCAAGTATCCAACCATGTCGCAATGAAGAATGGAACAACTTTCTGCCACAAGAGAGGGGCAGGTTAGCTGCCTTTAGCCTCACATGAAGATTTATGATGACTTCTGCTCTGGACCATGACTCCAGCAACACATAGCTCAAAATGTAAAAGCGAAGGTAGAAGAAACATTCTACAAAAAGCATACAAAAATCCAGTGCAGTTCTGAATACAACAAATTCAAGAAGCAGTACTACTCAACCAGTACAGTAGTAAGTAGTGCATAAGTCAAAGCTTGATAACAGTTTAGATACCCAGTTCCCTAGACTGCTCAGAACCAGCTTGCTAAGGAAGCAGCTTGATGTTTTGAAAGTAATTAGCCCAGTAAAAAGATGGGGAAAAATAACCTTCTGGTTTCTTGCCATGTTTTCTCAGCTTCATATTTTATTACACATATCTAAAGTACAGCGAAAAAAAAAAAAAAAAACCACAGAAAAAGTTAGAAAAAAGTCACTACAAGAATATTTATTTTAATCATCTTGACTACCTTTAATTGTTTTTATACAAAGCAATTGTTATTCTATCTATAGAATGCAACACCACTACAGGCCAAATCCTCAAAATGTGCTTCAATTCAGAATTCAGTTTGGCAAAGAAAAATCTCTGTTGTACTCTTTATTTTCATAGCTGAGAGGAAAAGAGACTAAAATGACATTTGCATGAATCAGTTTATATTAAAAAACAAGCAAACAACCAGAGCACAATTGTACTGAGGTTAAAAGTTATTAACTTTTAACACAGGAGAGAGCTGACAGCATGTGTAAGCAACAAGCATCTATGAATGGAGGTGAAACTATGTCTCTATGACCTTTGCTAAATTTGCGATATTTCTTTCTTATGCTATATGAACAGGGTTATAATTGTTTGGTTTTAAATAGCTAGATTTAATGTTAAATGTCTCAGTTACTTTAGACATCTGTATATATATAGCTGCCCAGGGGGGTTGTGGAATCTCCTTCTCTGGAGATACTCAAGACCCGCCTGGACGCCTACCTGTGCGACCTGGTGTAGGGAACCTGCTTTGGCAGGGGGGTTGGACTCGATGATCTCTAGAGGTCCCTTCCAACCCCTATGATTCTATGATTGTTCAGATACACTAGCTGTACATTCAGGTGAAAAATCATCACTGTAAATCCTTCAGCTGTACTGGAGATCTCAGGTGAATATTCTCCCCTCATTAGATGCAGTGAGCATTCATTAATATCAGTACTGGCTTGGTGTATAGGGTATGCAACACAGATCTACACTAAAGCTCATGAAACACAACTTCCCTTCCTGTATTCAGTTCTTTTATTGATTCTTTTGCTACCCACTCTCCTCAAGGATAGGACTAAATTGCTTGTAGACTTTATAATAAAATTGTAAGTGGAGTGCCAAACAAAATAAATAAATAAAATCACTAATGCAGACCTGCAGTGGTTAATATGCCAGTAACAATCTTTCTCAATTTCACTTTGTGTTCCTTGCTCATTTTGCAAGAGAAAAAGAAAAATAGCTTTAAGAAACATTGAAGTTAAATGTAGTCCTTTATTTCTAGGGAAGAGAATCTATGAATTTAAATCATTAAACAATAATTATACTCTGAACATTGAAAGGATTTGCAGTAAAAATATCGAGTTGAGATTAAGTCAATAAAATTAATCACTCATGACCCTGAAGGAGCAAAGGAGTTGAAAAAAGCTACAAAATTAAAAGCTACCATGAGCAAAGGGACTTGGGGAATTTGTTTTAATTCACCACAGCCAAGTTCAAATACAAGCTGTTCTTTGTTATTCAACCCAAGGTATTATTTTTCATACAGACACTCACATCTGACCAAGCCATAATGGCATACTGTAGAGCTCTCTTTATCTGATTGTAAAGTTTCCTGTTTTAGCTATATATTAACAATGAAGTGCATATAGATGGGGTGGTGCCTGAAAGCGGACTATATTCTGCTCTCCTAACCACATCTATCAGTGTATTATGTGCCTCAGAGCTGGGATTTGAGCAACGGATGGTGAAATTGGCCTTCAGTCACTATTCTCTCCCTTACATGGACTTAATAGACATTTTATATTGAAAACTCTGCTTTTTCAGCAGAGCAGAGTCCTCGTGCAGTTGCTTAAGAGAAGATTATGAATGGCAATAACAACTTCTCTCTCATTTGTGTTTAACGATTGACTCCACTGTCTAAAACAGTATTTCCCAATCACCAAGATAAGTTTTACCTGTGAGAAACTGTTATCAGTAAACGCAGACACCACCTTCCAAAGACCCACACACTATGATGATGGGAAGAGAATACTTAGCTGAAGTTATCTAAGAAATTATGCGTCAACATAAAGAGTTGAGAAGGACAGAGGAAAGGTTGTGTAAAGGGCACATGATCAACCACCCAAGAAGCAATCTCTAATTCAAATAAAATGCGCTTTTGCCCTTTTGGGTCTAAAGTGATCTGATCTGAAAACATGCTCTATGCAACTGTGTACTATGGGTGAATTTTGATGTTACTGCAGAGATTTAATTTTATCGGACCTAGTAGAAGAACCTAAAACCAAGTAATGAGGTCTATTTTCTGCTTTAATGTACTACTATACTGGATGTCTGATTTTACAACTATGAAAGTGGGGACAGCTGTATTTAAGTACTTTGAAGTAATGGAGAAAATTGCTTAATACATGATGTAAAGTAACACATCCAAGTGAAACCAACCAAAGTTCAACTTTTTTTTTCAAGTAGTGCTCTGAAAAAATACCAACCTGGGAATTATTTGTATTACCAGAAATAGCGAACTAGGGGGTGCATGAAAAGTAAGAAACGAAATCAAAGGTGACATCCAATATTTTCTATAACAAAGTTCCAGTAAGAACAAAATCTACAATAGCACAGCTTTAGATTGTCAGCCTGACATGGTTTTCCTCCCAGAATATTTGCAAGAATTAGCTGAAACCTTTGTTTATTTATAATATTTCCACTGAAGCTACTTTAAATAGACGGATTTTTAAAAGACTTCCAGAAACATATAGTGGCCATCTGCAGGCAAGTTTATTCCTGAAAAGACATTTATGAATTTACATCCAAGACAAATAAAGAGCTGCTGGGCAATTAAACTGGAAAAATGTGTTTTTCAGACAGAAAGTAAACATTTGTTTCTACCCAGTTGACATACAAGTACCATGATTTTAGAAGTGAAAACATAACTTGCTGTGCACAATGTTCAGATTGAATTTCTGCTTGAAAAATAGAACGCATAAGTGTACTTGACTATTTGGATTTTTTTGCTTATTTTCAACATGGGAGGTGTAACCTTGACTTTCAGTTCCCCATCTCCATCACTTTCCTCAGCTATTACTTTTGTCCTGAAATATTCTGCCCTTATTTTTATTCCTACTGATGCTTCCTATCTTTTATACACCTCCTGTTTGAAGAGTATCAAGCTACTCCTTTAGATATATGAGACTTAAGATAGTGTAAGTGTATTTATTTAACTGAAGAGTTGCTAAGATATCTTTGCACTGAGTCTTGCAGAAAAAATAAAATCAGACGTAAAAATAAAAATACAATATCATCTGTTCAGCTTCCAGTGAGGAAAATGAGAAAAGTTTATGATAGAAAGGCTGCAGAAAAAAAGAATGAAATAGATAGAAACCATATATTCTTTTCTAAAGTAAAGAAGATCTTGATCTATTAGTTTTTCAGAAGATAACTGTCTGTGTCTGTATGAAACCCCACTAGAATTACAATAAGAATAAGAAACTTCATTGGTGCATGTACAACCACTAGTCTTAGAACAATCTTACAATCACAGGATAATGTACTCCTCTGAGAACATTACATGATTTACCAATGAGGAATACAATAACCATGTTAATTCTGTAGTCCATCTGATCTAAAACTGCATTTCTTTTGCACTGGAAAAAATGAGAGGCGATGTGTGCTAGGCTCACTAAAGCAAGACATAAATAACATAGTTCTTTCAAATGAGATTTTATTTGAAATAATACTTTACAGTAGAATTTAGGCGTGGTTCCCCAACCTGCTCATGGAATAAAAATGTGTTTGGAAGGAGTTAGCTAATGGTTTCTGAGCTGTGCTGTACCACTCCCTCAAAGCTCTAACAGCATTAGCAGCCAGTCCACATTATTCAACTCCCTAAAATATTAACTTTCACCCACACTAATATTTATATGAAGTGTGGCATTTATATAGTTTTAATTCATAGTTTGTTTTAGACAATGAACTGTACACATGCAGGAGGATAGGTCCATTAGTGTCTGTTACACACTAACCTAGAAGCAGCCTCTGGATGTACCATCCTTACACTGCTGAGTGCCAGAATCCAGGAAAGTCAATCAAAATAAACAACTCGCTCCTCTTACCCAGTATCTTATACACTTATCCTACATAGGTAAAACTGATCAACATCAGAAGGATTCTGTGTTAACCAAATCTGACCTTATATGCTATGTCTGTACTTAAGTTTTTATGGTACTCACCACCTCAGCTAAGGATCAGGACCCACTGTGCTGGGTACTGTACAGACACAGAATAGACAGTTCCTGTCCCAGAGGTTTCAGCAAGACAAAAAATGGAACAGACCGATTTTGTCAGAGCAAAGGGGAATAGTGCAAGGTTACTTAATTCTTTCACCTGATGAAGAAATCGGCAGTCTATTCTGTCTAAATTCTCCCCTCCATTCCCTGCAATATATTCAGAAGGATGTAAAATAACTTTGATGCAATTAATACGCACCATTGATTGAATCTGCACCTATGCCCTCTTGTTAACAAGAAGATTTTCTGCACCATGGAAAACTTAAAAGTGTATCTGTCGGGAAAAGAATGGCACTTGCTGCAACAATAGGTGCAATCTGAATCCCTTACCCAGCACAAAAAAAAGCTCCCAAACCACACTGCTGCAACACAAAGGCTTCATGCTATCGAAACACACCCGAGGCCCGAGAGTCTTCATGCGTAGTCAATGCCTGAGAAATTTGCAAATAAAGACTATGGAGGCAACACTAACACAGACACTTTCAGAGGACTGTGCCCTACATGCAAACTCACTTGCTCAGATTCCAGTTTACTCCAGCTCACTCACACACATAGCCCTTTTTCCCTTTTAAATTGTATTCCTTTTGCCAGTCAGGGTGTATTTTTACTTGGTACATCTGAAGACGTTCATGGCAGTTCAGAAACAGAACTATGTGCTGAAATGTCATTTCCTAGGTGCATGATACCTGTGCAAGGTCTTCAATATCAAGCCCTCAAGCATCTAAATCCTCACTGTAAACCATAGCAAAGTCAAGCTAAGAACAGTTCCCTGTTGCTCTAGGATTTCTCATAGTTGATTTTCTATGTAGAGTGCAGAAAAAGGTTTCCCAGAATCAGTCTGTAAAAGGACTGGAATCTCCATGGGTTTTTATCTTAAACAAGATTTTATGTACTACTACCTCCTGAATATTTACAAAATGAGGCAAAATATTCCACGTTTTGAAGGGCAATTTTCAAAATATTTGGAAAGTTTTCTATGAACTTATAAAAAATAAAAAGGATCCCCACATCTTAAGCTTTAAGCTTCAGTTTCCTTAACAATACTGCTTATTTAAACCAGATTTTGAAAACCTTGCTATAGTTTCACACAGTAAAGCAAGAATTTGCAATGCTAAAAATATTTCCTTCTGCAGTGCAAATCCAGAAACTACTTTTTTTTTCCTTGATTTAAGAATATTTTAATTGGAAAGATCATATATTTTGTAACTCACTTAAGCAAGCAGTTTCCTTCTAGAACATCTAGTTTTCTGTTAGCACTGTTAACTACTTCATCTTCCTTCCTATGCGCATATACGTCATGTCTGGAACAGAGCAAAATAAGAACCATATGTTTCTTATAAACAGTTGGATGCTTTGCATATAGATGGTGCTTAGATGGAACAACTATAAAGGAATAAAATGCAAGGAAACAGTAGGTGGAAGACAGCATTTTAGTCAGAAAGCAGGAACTTGAGTAATTAATCATTAATATGGAAAAAAGCAGACAGCAATAGGAGGAGGGAAGTGGTTACTAACAGAGAGAAAAAGATTTTAAGCTCTCACCCAACCACACTTTGAGTTTTGTTCAAGTACACACATCCACCGCCACACTGAGTCTTGACTGAACCAGTATCAAATCCTTAATGGTCTATTTAGACAGCTATAAGTAAGAAAATAATTTGCCCTTTTAGCATTCCATACAGTTGCTGAATTTTTTTATTAAATTTAAATTGTTTAAAATCAAAGAAAATGAATCTCAGTTTCATCTGGTAAAGAGGGTAATTCTACTAAAATAAATCTTAATGCTTGATTATGTTAAGTAAAATTCAGTGGAGTCACACAGATTTACCTTGGCATAACCCAGATCGAAAACTGACTCTGAAGTAGTATCAGCGCATAATGCCAGACTTGTCAGGCCTCATACTTCACACACAAGACACTCATCTAGCTCCCTTTCTCTCCCCAGTACCACAAAGGTGGCCATGTTACTGCTTCTCAGCTTCCCTCCAACTTTGGGATCCAACATCAGATGTAAGCATTTATCAGAGGATAAACAGTGTTAGCAGATGGGCTATGGCAGGCCTGCAGGAAGGGCTGGGTTGCTGCCTGGCGAGATCCCAGCCTTTCCATCCTGCAGGTAGGCAGCAGCTGCCCCATGCAAGGCCACACTACTGTCTCTTCCCTGCACAGTCCCTAACAGAGTAGTCCTACAAGAGCAAAACTGAGCTCTTCACATCAGCAATGAAAATATTCAGCAATTAATGCAGCAATTCTCATTACCATGAAGCATTCGCTGAACAGAAACACTGGTTGCTATTTAAGTTGTACCCATACTAAAAAGTTTTGCTTTATTAACTATCTATGGAAGATGATAACTTATAACTGCTAAGCTTCCACAGTGATGCATTATGAATTCAGTGGACTGTCTCTGTAAAATACATTTTCCTCCCAAAAAGAAAATAAAACATTGCTATTCAGTTAAAGAATGCTTTTGTTTTTGTCTTTTTTTTTCCTAGGTTAGCAGGCCAAAAACTGAGGTAAATAAAAAGCAAAAGGTTGTGAGAAGGGCAACCCCAGTGTGTTACAGAAACACGTATAGCAATGCTTATTCTTCGCACAAGGATGTATCAAAAAAGTTTTTTCAATATCTACTTGACTAGAGAATATCCCTTTGTTTATTAAGTTACTAAACAAAATATTGCTCTAAAGCTAAACCGACCTATCTAATCATATTTTTCATTCCCAATTCACTTTGAGATTACTTCGTACTATACTAATAGAATTAAAAAATAAAGACAGAAGATACTATAGATTTGTCTTGTCCCTGGCTGCTAAAAGGTTAAGATCCAGATTCCACCTCCTTTTGCCAGGTCTGAGAAGAATGGGGCTTGGGAGGCATAGGGTCAAAGCACAGTGAACTTCAGTTACTCTTTTATCTCCCTCTGTTCTATCCATTATCTTCATCAGCACAAGTGATATTGTCTTTTAAGGATAATTAGGAAGAAGTTAAGTTTAGAGCAGCCCTGGGGCTGTCCTGAAACAAATGGTTGGAAGAGGAATGACAGAGAATCACCTCATTTTTATCCTACACAGCAACATATGGGACATAATGAAAAATATACTGAATTAAAACCAGAAAAACAACTAAAGAATTCTTGAGTCTTTGTTCTGTCTGAAACCCTCTATTTCTCATACAGACAAAGAGCTACTTCAGAGCTTCATTTAAACTAAAAGCTCTAAAGGGAATCTACACTAGATAAGGGTAAAGGTCCTGAGATTATGAATTAGGATGTAAAAATCACTTAAGTTCAGCAACAATCAACTTTCCAGTTCACAGTCAATGCTGCAAAGTAGATTGGAATAATTGTTTCAAGCTAAATCATAATAAGACTTCACTGATTCCCACAACCCCATTCCCCACAACACACACACGCACACACCCCCAAAGAAAAAAAAGTAACTGTAGGGGGATAAGTACTTAATTCAACTGTTTTCATTTCAGAGTTCTTCCCACTCAAGAAAAAAAAAAAGCTTCTAGATGTTATGTGTCATGCAATCTCCATCTTGCTGATGCTAACCTCATCCATCATCAGTCTGGGAAATATATGCCTTGACAAAAGGAAGCAGATGTGCCTTAATCCTCCTGAAGTGAACTATGGGATGCATTTCCTCAGTCATCCAGGATGGCTTCTCCGGTGCCCTTACGACTCTTGGTAAAGGCTGAACAGAGTATTTGCCATGGAGCATGACCTTCACTTGGGATTTGTGTACTTTTTTAGTCCTTTGATCATATGCCTCATATTTTTCCTTAACTGAACCTTCACAAACATTTGAAGATAATCACTGCTTTTCATTTTTCACCCGGGAGAGCTACTGGAGTAAGCAATCCTCCCCTTTTGAGAGTTCTCCACCTGGGATTCAGGAAGTGCCTTGACCCCTCCTACTAAGAAGTATGTAAGATAGGATAAGTGCCAGAATTAGGCTATTTTTTGTTTTTCCAAAAATACAGTTTTTAAATCTTTGCTACTTCTTGTTGATTGGAGGTTTGGTTCATCTTTCACTGCATATATCCAAGAGGGGTGATGAAACCCTTATTGTCAAAAAAAGGGATATAATCAGTGTTTATTATACTTTGTTTATGACCAAGGCATAATAGGTCATGCAATGCAGAGATTGTGCAGTGACTGAGGTCCTCCTAGCATTCTCTCTAACACTGTGCATATAACAGGCTAAGACAGTATCAGGCATTGACAGATCATTTCTGCAACAGGAAAGCTGCCCTTGCCAGTTTCCAGTGAAATTAGTCCCCTGCTACAGCTGAATGTGGAGGATGAAGAGTCATGTTTTGCTAATGAATCCCACTGTTCCAAATTAATGTCTGAAAACTCCAGAACAAGTTTTGCATTTAAACATAAATGCAATGGACCAGATTCTCTTGGGAACATGGGCTTTTCTCTTGTTAGGGAAACACAGGACTTGAGGGCAGATCATTGCATTTAGAAGAGAACCATATTATTCTGAAGAAAGTACCAAATCAGCAGTCCTATCTGTCATCAATTTTCTCCTACACGTGTGCCTTTTACCACTGTCTGTTCCACAGATTCATCTGAGCAGGAAGATAAATATGTGGTAGAATATTCTGTACTGTAACAAACCCAAAGACATTTAACTACTGCTCTAAATGCCACCAGAACCATAGTACAGGAAATCAGAAATTCAGAGGTCCACAAATGGTTCCTTTTCTTGGTATATATAGTGCCTTTGGCAACACCCTAGATGCAACATTCAGTGTAGCAAGCCTCTTACACTGCCTGAGAAAGTAACATAGCTTTTATTTTAATGGAATTTCTTTTGCAAAGTACTTATTTAGAAGTGTGCATCACCACACGTAAACCTTTTGCACCTAGGAATAATTAAAAATCGGATAAGCAATTAGTCATTAATATGCATTGAAACAGACCAAGCTCCAACTGAAACAAGTCACCAGTCATGCAGAGCCAGGCCTGAGTCTATGATATGGTTCCTACAGTCAGATTACTTAACCTTTCCACATCTTATTCTCCCTAAAACTGGAAGAATATTCTATAAATATTCTTTCATCTATTATATTGTCAGAACTTGAATGCTGAGATGGGATACTTCTTTACCCTCACATTTTCAGAGTGTATAAGAAAGCAGGGTGGAAAAAAAAAGTTAACAGTTTACTATCCAGATATATAACAGGGGAAAAAAAATTTCTATAGATAACGTGATTAATCAGTCCTGTAGCACTCTGCAAACCATAACTTTTCTGGAGTGGGTCCTACTGAAGAAACTTACCATGTTTTGACAGTGTTCAATATTCTTTATATAGCTAAAATGTTCACTGGCAAAAGGCAGGGCATTATTGTGCTAACTAGAGAAAATTGATTTTTTGTGCAAAATTAGCCTGTGATTCGTGAGATCTAGTTTCAACAGCCAGCTTCGCCCTAGATTCCCATGGGAGCTCAAGTTAGTCAAGTGTTCTTTCCATTCCACAGCTCCCCTTGTGTAGATGGTCCAGCAGCAAAATTGCAGAGATTGGCAAAGGAATTACAAGCTGAAATTCTGCAGAAATTATTATAGTTTGTATATATTGATATCAAGTGTCTGGCTCTCTATTTGCTAGTTATTAAAAAGAAAACCTATAGATCTGTTCAGCTTCGCAAAGTTAAAAATCCCAGCTGTTTCTATTTAGTCTTTTTAAGAATCCAACTTTTGCCTTCTCTCAGCTGCCAAGGCCCTGTGATTAAAAACGCATTTTGTTCTCAAAAATCTTGCCATGCTTTTATTGCAATGTTTTTATGAATCAAGTGACAGAGGAGATAAACTATGGTCAGTGGTGCCTTCATTTAAGAAAAATGCAGTTAAAAAATTCTTAACAATTGGGCAGGAAACCAGCAAGACAGATGAATATCTAGTGGTTACTTTCTTGAAGTGGTCTTGAAGGATAAATATATAAGGAAAAATAAGATAAGCTCTCTTTTCCCTGAACTGATTCATTTGTCTTATGAAATAACAATGTTCTTTGGTTCTCATCCCCTTCATATTCCATGCATACACATCAATTACATCAGTGCAGACAGTGCCTAGGAAAAAATCTGACAATTCGGGTATAACACATGATGGTTACGAAAGCTGCAGTGAAGTTACAATCTGATTTAATATTCATTAAAATAATTTTTAAGTTTCATCTTGTTTAACAAAATACCAGAAATTAGAACATAGCTTTTTTTTTGTTTTTAACCTAAAGACCACCTAATCTCTCAAGGTAGCCACATATTAAACATACTGTTAGACTTCTAAATGATATCATCACTCAGTTCTTGTAATTCAAGGCTGGTGTTCAGACTGAAGTTGAGTGTTGTACTGACCCCATCTAGCTGCAAGCAGCAGTAAGGCCAAAGACAAATTGTCCTTGTGAAAATGAATATAAATGTAACTAAAATTTAGAATTTTGTTTCTGTAAAGACATCTTAAGTTGTGATTTTTCAGTGCTGGTTAATGATCAATTTAGAGTACAGTCTACTGCATTTCACTAGCACAGTTGTGGCATTCACTTCCGCACTTAATACAAAAAGCAATATCATAAAAGTATTCTTAATGGTGCACAGACAAGCACTGAGACACTGAGAAATGTAAAAACGAGTTCTTTCCAGGGAACATAATTCAGTCCTTTAGCATGCACACACAATGATTCAAACCTTTAGCAGTCCAATCATACACTATCTTCCCCTGTGGAAAAGCAAACCAAATACAGATCATCATCATCATCCTCACCTGCTTAAACAGCAGTATACATCATGTGTTCTATCAGTCTCCTTGAGAACCGCAGTCCTTGCCGCAAGTGAATGGACAAAGGTCCCTCTACCCATTTTGGCAAGACTTTTATGTGAAGAAAATACTTCCTACAGAGAAAAAATTCAACAGGGCTGCCCTTTTCTTTCCCTTTTCTTGTTTGTTCTCATACCATGCAAAGAGAACGAATTAATATAGAGCAGGACAGAAAGGAACAGAGAGTATTGCAAAAAAGTGAATGAGCATCACTAGGACACCTGCAGGAATAGGTCTAGACACATACAAGGGTCTCAGGAATAATGGGAATGCTGACATGGAGTTGTGGTACAAAAGAATTGTGTTCATACAAACTGGTTATATATTTATTTCTGTCCAGTAAAATGTTATAAATAACCTGCTGGGTTTTTATTATATAATTGGTAGTTTACAGACGTTAAAAAGAATATTTCACAGCAAAACAAAAATACTAGGAAAGTAAGACACAAAATTGTTTTGAGATTTCTTTAGAGGAGGTGTTGTCTTGTTTAATTCAAACTTGTGAGAGGAATGTCCCATTAATACTAGACAGAATTTATATTATATTATTAATAATAATTATTAATATTATTATTATTATACTAGATAGTCACAAAGGCATAAATCAATCAATAGTAGTTTGACCATCTACTGAGTAAACTACAAAGAGTGCAACCAGCTTTGGCCAAGTTCTTTCATGACCATCTAGTGTAAACACACATGGTACCAGCAACTTTCAAAGACAGGATGTGAGTTGGATCAATTGGAAAAAAGCATACACTCAAATTTGATAGGAATCCGAAGTTCATTGCAAATCTACATATTGGAACCAGAGCTTCACTAAGCTATGCACATTGCAAGAGACAAAAATTAAAATACAGCAAAAGAAAAAGGTACGTTTTCATTTTTTTCATCTTCATAAGCTGTCCTGTGTCTTGACAGCAGAGAGCTTCCTTAGAATCTGCAGAGGAAGTCTAAAGAATCTGCCTTCATAACCTTTTAAATAACCACAGTTCTGAAGACCCTCTTTGACTGTTCGGTCCTCAGCAATAGGTAGCTCAAAATAAAGTAACTAGCGTGTGACTAGCTTGTCACATCAGCATCATTCAAATTGGCAGAAAAAAATTTTGATACCTGGTTTCCAGAGGTTTTCAGACAAGAATCTGTAAATATGTCATTTCAAATCACAATTTATTTAATCATGGTCAATAAAGATATTTTTGTGTTTAAAAGTTTCCCTTCATGAAAGGACAGAGGGAATTTAATGTGCTGCTATGTGGTCAGAAACCACTGAGTATTTTTTCTTCCAACTTCTTCATGTAAATGAATAAGAACTTTAAGTTTAAGACTGACTCAGCTGTTAACCAGGAGATCTAATTCCATCTTATTTTCAAGAAAACAAGGAAACAATCAGAAAGGAAGCTGAACCTGGGGAATCTATTCAGAAAACTGATAGCAGTAAAAGAGCCTGCTGACAGTGAGGAAGAGTAGAGCCAAACTGTAGAAACACATCTCAAGAAATTCCCCTAAATGGGAAATCTGCTATAGTCCAGTGGTCTGCACAATTGAGGGAGAGCAGAGAAGTAGGAAATCAGAGGGAAAAAAATTGAGACAATAAACTAGGAACCTGCAGTGAGTTCCCCACAGCACACAGATTGAATAAAACATGCACTGCTGCTCTCACAGCTTAAGAAAGTTTCACACAGACAATAATTATTAATTCTTTAATCTATCATCATCCAAAAAAAAAAAAAAAAACAACCTGTAATTAGTTTCTTTCAGTTGAAATATTGAACTACATGAGTATCAGATTGCTTATCCATACTGTGCCATTAAAACAACCTGAGTTGCTCCAACCTGTATCAGGAATGAATTTGTACAATTGCTGTTTAATGAGCAGGGATCGTTCAGTGCTCCATTTCTATTTGTGTATGAAAATACATAACCACACTGTCTCAACTCTGGTGACTTCTGCTTCAAGCCAGTCCTGAAAATTCCTTCTATCTGTGCTAAACAAGTCAGTAGTGTGTCTTGCATTTTCTCTTTTTAATGTGCACTTCAGAAATTGAACTCAATAAGAATCCCAACTTTTATCGTGAAAAAATGTATTACTTCCTCATCCCATTCTCTCCCTACTGCTTGTTTCCCTAACATACTAATTAATTTCAAACAAAAACAGACTGAAAATTCTTTGCAACAGTGACCCTATTTTTGGGAAATATTTGCCCCATTCCAGGAAGGAATATTAAAGGATAGAAACAGCATGAACCTATCTGAAAAAAAGAAGAAGAAAAAAAAAAGCACAACCAATCCTCTCAACTAAAAAGGCCATCCCTCTCTGGGAAGCCAAGAAGACTTATACAACTTTATTAAATTTGTCAGTAGTGAGCTCCTAGAAGGTAAAACACTGATTTGTAGATTCTGGTATAGCTATAGTAGAACTCCAACTGGTGGCAATTCCTTTCCTATTCTAGGTCTCTTCCAAGTGAAACAGCATATTTAAAACAAATAGTTTTCAAGGAAACATGGAACACACAAAAAATAAATGTCTCAGAGCATCAAAAGACTAATGAAATTTCTATTTTGACTGCCAAAGAAAGCTTTCACATTTCATTTTGGCTTTGCATACAGTAGAAGCATTGTGAGTCTTTTCTCCACCCCCTTCATCTCAGAAAGCTAGCCTCTTTGAGTAATTAAAATTCTTTCAAAAGATATCAAAATAAGGATTTGTGTGCAATTCTTCCTGCTTTACAATATTTGGAATTCCTTTCACCCTCAGAATTGTCATCACATGTAGTAGGAGCCATTGATTAGTACTTCTGCATCTTTTGCCCCAGCTGTCAGCATCTCAGCTAATCTAGAACTATTTTTACCTACTTCTTGGGCAGCAATTTGTACATGTTCCTGAAGGTAAGCCAGATCTAGACCACTCCCCACAACTGTTTTCGTAGACTCTCTCTCAGATAAAAAAATGTCTTCTATCTCAATAATATCTTAAACTAGTCTCTTGTCATGGTTTTATTATTTTTGGTATTGGTATTCCACATCACAACATCGTGTAGTGCACTGAGAGTTAAAGAGTTAATGCTCCAGCTCTGTGGATCGTTGATAGTTCTGGGTATACCTGTCTCAGAAGAGAACTACGTTCCCCAGAGGACTTCGCATTGTTTTGTATTTTTACGTTTTTCCACTCAGAGGGAAAGATAAAAACTGTTTGTGTGTCACAAGACACTCTCTTTCCTTTTGGATTGACCTAGCATCGGGTGCTCGCTGCCATCTTGCCTTCAGCATTTAGCGTAAGGCCTTTGGTTTTATCAGACACTCTCCCTTGCTCATTTTATTTGTTTTATTAGCTTTAGTTCCAATTATATTGTATTATATTGTGTTATTTTGTTTTCTGATCTCATACTTAGTAAATCAGCTTTCTTCCTCAGATAATTTCCACTGTTTTGTTTTTAGGCCCATCTCCCTTTTTCCTTTTTCCCCTTCCCTGGGGCGTGGGTCCCCTGCACCAATTGTCACAGAACTGGGCCAAACTAGCCCATAAACCATTGACAGCTCCCATTCTTTCCCAAGACTTATTTGCAAGTGATATCCTTTCACTTAGCCCACTTTATTTGGGACTCTTCTTAACGGTCACTTTTTTAGACTTGTGCATTTATTTGTCTATGGAAATTAGGACATTCCTTTTTATAAGGACTTTACTCTCAACACCTTACAGCAATAACCACATGCTCAGTGCATCTGTAATTTGCTGGAATGGAGGTCAGTTGTATTCTGACCAACTACCAAGTTCAGTTTTTATTTATTTCATTATCACTCTTTCTAGTGTGAGGAGAGGGAAGAAGAAGGAATGAAGTGAAAGAACCTTTCCCCTCCTGAGGGAATCCTTTCAGAAAATGGCTCTCTTCATTCATGCCCCTCTGTACAGTACACTGGGTCCTTCTGACTGGCTTACAACTATATCCAGGATCCTCTGGTAGCATAGGATATTTGTACCCCTGTAGCTTGTCTGGACACACTCCATACACAAACAACACTGAAGACACGAATGGAAGAAGGGGTGGAATCATTCCTCTCTTGGCATCCCTCATCCAACTTCCTTCCTTCAGTTGGTTCAAAAATTTCAATCTCCAATACAACACTGGCGAATATATGGCTAGTTCAGTACTGTCTCTTACAGCAAATGGATTTGTCTGCTCATGGGCAGTTTTACTAAGCACATACACATTTGTGAACAGTGTCTCTAACATCATTTTAGTGGTATCGTGCAACTTTAGAGAAACAAAATTTTACATTAAGTCACTGCATAAAAATATGCTCTACTGGGAGTCTCTGTAGATACTACTTAATTGTTTTAATGCTATCTGTGTCAAATTCACACAACTTCCCACTACGCAGCACAATGAAGCCAAGAGTACTGCCCCGACATAATTATCAGATAGAACTGTATTAAATTACCCCATTACTACATTCTCAGAGCATCAGGAACATAAGAAGCTTAGTAAGCACTGAAACTTCAGCAAATAGGAATAAGTTTAAAAACATTCCAGGACAACATCTAAGTATACTGAAAGCTACGACACCCAGTTAACAAAAGCAACCTAAGAATAGCAAATGTTTCTGCTTTCAGTAGCTACTCATAAAATGCATAGAAACTCTATAATAATATTGAGGTCATCCTTGTCTATAAATTTAATCAATATTTTTATTATTTCTGTATTTATCACAGAGGAAAAAGCAGGATTCTCATCTCTGTTGAGTGAGATTTCTTCATAAAAAACTTCTGGAAGTCAATACAGACATTAGAATTACTGATTTTTTTTGTAATCCTTTTTAACAGGAAGGATAACACATCACAACATTTTTTCCTTGGATAGGCCAGCAATACATTGCCATGGCTTGTTCCAGTTCTTAAATAGCTGCCATTCTAGCAGCACTACAGAGCTTATACCTATGCTGACTATGCTCACGTTGGGCATAAAGAAAAGTTTACAGAGGGCTGCTTTCAAGAACATTTTTGTTTTCAAGAGAGGCGACATTTCCACATTTAGAAGTTTCTCAATAAATTTCAATGATTATAAAATACTGCAGAAAAAATAGAAAATACTTGTCACCCAGCATCCATCATTCACTCCCTGCGAGAACTAGTAGTAGAAAACGTTACTAGTAAAGAAGAAATAAACAGCTTGACTCTCCATAGTCATACAAATTTTCTTACAAAAAACTCTTATCTTTCTTGCATAAAAATCTTCTTTCTAACATAGCAACTGTTGTTTACATTTAATGACCATTTACATGAAACATACATGATTCTGAAAGTATTTTTTTCACAGCTGTGCAATGGCATAACAATCAATACTACATTCACTCTACACACAATTGCAGGTTGTTTTTTGTTTTTTTTTACATTCACCATTAAGCTAGTGATCACATCAACAAAATACTTTTTTCTGCATTATACAAAGTTCACTTCGTATAACAGTGCTACTGCATTGTTTAATCACCCTTAGTCTTTCTATCTAATCAGAAATTCTCTTGTTGCTTCTATGTTTTCACTGTGAACCCCAGAGAAACATCGTGGATCCTGACCCATTAATGGAGTAGGAAACCGCATTTAGTTAGGTTCCTATCTGCGGTGAGGTTGCCTGAACCAATGGCTGAGCACCAGGTATGGAAACATAGGTAACCCAGGGAGCTCAGGTGCAAGCAATGCCTCTGAATAACCAGAAGAAACGGAACCTGGATCCATTCCTCCTCACCCTCATTTAAGGGTTAGCAGCTAAGGGAGAACCTCAGACAGAGACTGCACTCCCCTTGAATGTGTCACTGGAAGACGTGAGCCCATTTTCCTCCTTTATTACTTGTTATTGCTTGGTGGCACCTGTGTCCTGTTCAAAGGTACTGTTATCACCATCTTTAGCCATACACCATTCCTCAGCCTTTCACTCTCCAAGATAAACAAATCTAGTTCCCTTAATATCTGCTCATTTGTCAGGTCCTCCAGTTTCCTGATCATCTCATTAGACACGCAATGAAGTCTCCATTTAATTAACATCTCTATCTCATTCACAGGCCATCTCAGAACAGCTATATTTACCAGGATGGCTTAAACTGCATTCTGATGACAAAATAAGGCAGGATATATGAGCATCTACAGATAGGTACATTCCAAGTTTATATTCAAAAGTATCCAGTAATTATCTTTCCATATGAAGAAAGGCCATGATTGTTTTGAACTCTATATTTCCATATAGTGATTAGTTAAAATATAACATCACAAAAGTTATTTCCCAAAAAGACTCTACCTTTGGATCTTCTGCTAATGTTCCAATTCAAGTGAGTTTTATCCTTTCTAGGACAGGAAATCATTTTTCCACTATACAACTAGTGCTGTAATTTGCCTTCATAAAACTTCTGCTTTCATATACACACACATACACAAAAAACAAAAAAAAAAAAAAGACTTTTTGTTTTACCCACTCTATTCCCTAAATAGGAAGAAAATATGTATTCTGTAATGGAAATTCTGGTTGGAGTGAATTACATACAACCCTCTCATTATTTATAATTTATCACTGAATTATAACTTCTAATAACTAACTCATCTTCCAGAAATGCCTCCCTTATTGTTCTAATGATTTATTGCATTAATTCTATCCTATTGGTAAAAAGGAAATAACTGCCATTCTACTCTGGCATGTTTCATCCCAACTTTTACTCCCTTTCAATGTATTACAGTTCTTCCTTCGGCAGTCACAGAAACTCTATAAAAGCAGCGTTTACTGTGGCCTCTTTCAGAGCCAAGGAATATATATGCACCTTGACATTTTGGAGTATGTTTTCAACCATTATGCTACAGTAGTTATTAGTGCTATTGCCCTTACCATTTAACACCATCTTGAAGCATTGCTTATACTAACAAATCTTGGTAATGTCTGTGTTCACCATAAAGAAAAGCAAACACATTGCACAAACAGATAGGAAGTCTTCATAGAGTCACTCCAGACCCTTAAGATTACCACTCTAGTTAACAGACATCAGCATTAAGAGAAATTAAATCAATGTCTTAGAACTACTAGAGGACCTTCTCTCACCAGCTGAAAACAACAATTAACTTGAATTTTAATAACAGGTTAACTCTATCTATTTTTGAGGGCTGTGAATCTATTTTTTACCAGATAATCTATTTAAACAGTAATAACTAGATGCAACACAATGGAAAGCACAACAAGACAGCAGAGCTGCAAGGTCCCAGCCCATAGCAAATAAGGATTTGCTCTGATATGACAGCAGCAGACACATAAATAAGGGAAAGAAACTACTTGCCTTCGTAAGGCCTGTAACATCCTCATGTAAGCAGAGATCTCCAGATAAGAAGCCCTTGCCTCCACTGCCAACTCTTAAATGAGGTCTGGGGAGGGGTGGATCGTGGCTGCACTCCTTCCAGTCAACAAGGTGCACTGCATGTCCCTGAGCTCCCCTGGGATGGCCCTGCCATCGTAACAGGACCTCAATCACTGGTTCAAGTCATGATGTAGCATTTCCACTACACTACACAAAAGAAAGAAAAAAGAAAATATCATTTTGTTGTGCTCTGATTTCCAGCTGTAATAAAAATAAGAACAAACTTAAATCTGTTAAATGTTAACAGATTTTCAACAAAAGACAAAAATGAAATTAAGATTGTTACTAAAAGACAAAAACAACCTGAGTCAGCCTTTCTTCTTTACAGGAATCAGGATCAAGCCTTCCTAGCATTCCCCACGGATGTTACTAACAAATGAAATGCATATAAAAACTACAGAAAATTAACAAAGGACAATGCCTTTCTCATAACTAGAAATTAAAACTGTGTCTAAAAATACTAAATATTCCATACCAAATGTAAACTGAAAAATGTGTATGCACACAACTTATTGAATTACATTTTGCCTAGATTTCCGACCCAAGATATGTGTTTTTTAGAAAACAGACTCTTTCCAAAATAGAAGAAGAAACATAGTAATGAAAACTCAATTTTACCCAGAGTAAGCAAAAAGATCAGATGTGTAACCAGAAGATCTGTATATATGTACATATCTAAAGACCAGATAATTTTGCAGTAGGAAAAAAATGTATCTAAAAAAGCAGAATTAGACCTTTTTATATTTCAGAGGCATACATCACTTTGCTGCTGCTATTGTCTTTAAAGGAATCTCCTTAACACGCGTTTAACAAGCTCATCCCCCACCAAGAAGTGTTCTATAGCATTTAACAAAATTGGCATCAAGATACTGGGGTTATAGATAAACCAATTCTCATCTCCCAGACTGCCTACTGCATGGAAAGCTGTCCATCCTATTAGGCTTATGTTACTTACATTAGGTTTAATCCAGTGTCTAAAGCAGAGGTTTACATAGTTTGGCTTGAAAAGCAATTCCATTTCTTCCCATAAGCATATCTTTCAAAGTATTTCTCAGAAACACTGGCTTCTGTATGTTGGTCATCCATTATAACATGGATGTGCCTCATTCCAAAGGAGGTTGTTTTTTTCTTCTTGGTGGGGTTTTACCACTAAAAACAGTAACACAACACTTGGTTCTGGTCCACAACACATTTGTTTCATATATTGTATTTTATTTATGAAGATTAATTCTTTTACAAAATCATATTGTGGAAAATCCCTGAATCATAAAAAGCACATATTTTTGGAGTTTCTCTTCACTATTTAAAAGTACTTTTTAATTTAGAATTAACTGCACGAGTTTCAGTATAATGTATTACTTCCTGGGCTTTCAGAGAAAGCTGGTTGTTTAAAAATCTCAGGTTTTGAATCTTCCAGCACACAGCTCAGGAAATGACATCATACTGCTGACTCCAAAAGATTGGAAGTCCTAAATCTCGCACTCTTTCTCAGCCAGTAACAGAAACAGCCTGCTGAAGTGAATACAGCCTTTGTCCTATTCCAAAAATTGGAATTTTTCATGCTTATTTTTAAGAACTCTGCAAAATCTCCTTGCTGAATATACTCATAAGACAAGCTTTAAAAGACAAAAATTTTAAAAGCTACAGTACAGGTTTCGGAATAAGATAATGAATTCACACCTCTTAGAATTAACAGCTGGGAAGATTCCAGTGTTTTTAAAAGCAATGATTTTTAGTTAAAAGAAAAAAAATAACAGCATTTAAAATCTAATCCTTTGTTTTGAAATAATTAACAGCAAAAAAACATATTCTGAACAGCAAAATAGGTACTGTAGTAATTCACAGCAACAAAAACAATGAGAGGCCACTTACTCCCACAAGTGTCATACCAATAATTTAGTAAAGACTTAATTTCAAGATCAACACACCTTGGTACAGTAATCTAAGCACAGCCATCTATATATGATTAGGGGTAATGGTGATCAAAGTTAGGTTACAATCTAGGTAACTGTCCAGTAGTTGTTTATTTCAGGGCAAGCTGATTCAACTAACAATTTCCAACCACCATATGAAAGTAATCTCTTCAGCATGAGACAGAGAAAGGCCAGAAGCTAGTGCTCCCAGCAGAGTAATATCTGAAGCCACCTCTGAACAAAAAATAAGACCTTTCATTCTCCCACAAACCTTTTCTTTTGAAATGATATCAAGTTGGGTGTAGTTCAAACAAAAGTACGTAACATTCATTATACAAGTTAAGTCAGATGGAAAAGAACTAACACTATGACAACCTCTGAAGTGAATGAAAACTATCTGTCCATTTTTTTCAAGTAACAGACTCAGCATACATCAATCCTTGTCGATGTGTTACTAAAAAAAAAAAATTTTTCAAAATTCCCAGAGTAGGTTACTTGCTGCTGAAAGTAGTCAGTGCTACCTGAGTTATAAATTCTCAGCATATTTCAGTGGATTTCTCCAACAAGCCAATGTCAGCAGTAACAGCTAATTGTGTGTTTTTTCCTTGATAACGAAGGAAACACAGCAACCACCTCCAACTCCACAGCAACTGAAGAGCCTGTAAGGAACTACTTTGCACCTCAGGCATTTCCTGAAACATGCAACAAAGACTGAAAGGTGAAGCAATATCCTGGATCAACATAACTGAGACTACTCCTTTAGCAAATATAATTCAGGTGCTAGAACTGTATGGGTATTGTTCTCTCCATTCATCCTTGCATTGCTTACTCTACATCAGTTAACTGGTGATAAGCAATACTGCTTAGCTCTCTACATCAGGCAGCCTATTTCAGATCAAGTACTCAGAGGTAAAATATCTGCTTGGGACTGTCCAGCTAAACGTCAAAGCTTTCCTAACTAAAACTTAAGAACCCGACCTCCCGCACTACCGGGAGAGGCCGCCGGGCAGCCCCTGCCATGCCGTCGCTCAGTGCTGCCTCCTGGCAGCCCCGGCTGGAAACTTTGATTTGTACTTCAGCTATTTGCCACAAGATGGCAGTATGAGATAAAACATCCCCCAGTTGTGTTTCCCACCCCCGGCTAATATCTGGCGTAATCACCCTGTGCAGGTTTGGTGACAACGAAGCAATAGTCACACTGAGGGAGTGGGTCGTGGGGCACTGCGTTCAGTCCTGCTTTCACAAACGACAAGCAAAAGTGGAAAGAAATAAGGGGGGAAAAAAATAGTCTACATTTGCCAGAAGCCAGCAATTAGGTGTGTTGTAGAGCCACCACAGTTAACAATTCTATTGACTTTTGCAGACCTTTGCCTGTTTTTACCAACCTAACCTCCATGCACAGCTTCTCTGTGGGCAAATAGTGGCTCAGTGGGAATGTGGCGGTACTGCAGTCACTCCTACTGATACACTGGCCTGGGGCACTAGATCTGCCCATATTTGCAGTGCACTCACCATGGTTTTGCAGCAGTTCAATAATAAATCCTTTTGCCAGGCTGTCAGCAGGGCACACGGCTGTTGGAAGTGGGGCACATTCCTCCCAGCTCTGCTGTGTCTGGGGCACTCTGTACTTGAGGTAGTAGAATAAGATTTGCCTGCACATATTGAAGTTGAGCCTCAGGAAATTCACTGTACTTGCCAGTTATTATGGGATTAATGAGCGTGTCAGCTCCTTTTTCCCCACAAACAATGCTAAAAAAGGCATGGCCCCCAGCATAACACAAAGATTTAGGACTAATTCTCATTAGGAAAGTAATTACATATTCAGTGTACTTTGAGAATTGCTAAACTACATATAATAAAAATCTTGATTTTAGCACCCAAATATTTACTTAAATAGGAAGCTAAAGGCTATTCGGATTTTGTGATCGTGTTCTGATTCATTGATGCCACTGGAACTTTCCGCAAAGTACTGTGGATGCTTATCTGTCATATGAGCAGTCTTAAAAACATAGGCTGCTCTGAAAGTAATGCCTCCTAGTTATTTCCATGGAAACTACAACAGACAAAAGGAACACAATATTGCTGGTTAATAGAACAAATTCTCAGCTACAGAACACTATTTTTTAACAGTCACCACCATTAGCTATTCATATTCACCAGTGATGAGCCAGAGCTTGCATGCTTCTGCAAATCTGCACAGACACAGGTGGCAGCTGTGCATGACCAGAATGTGGCTTGACTTTCATGTCACTGTTGACATTGATGAAACATACCACCTAACACCTCACTGTGCTCACATCTGCTGTTTGGTCTCCATCAACATTCAGCAAGCTCTGATGAATGTCAGTGGGTGCCATTTTTATCTCCTGGTGGAATTCAGACCACACCATTGCTTTGTACACACTTCCATGCCAGATGCCATTTTGTCAGACTGTCCCTCTGATGCCATCTATCACACAGCAACAAAACGCTATAGAATATTTGCAGGAAGGTTCAACTTCTACAGCCATACCTCCAACATCCTCCTCTGATGTCATAGGCCAACATAATAAAGTAGGAGGCATTACTTTTGGAGCAGCCCACGTTTGAAAATAAAGCTAATATTCAGTCTGGAAAAACTGTTTAAAAGTTACTTCTTGTCCTCTTGCTATAAGCCCTGGTTAAAAGTCTCTCTCCAGCTTTCTTTTGAGCCCTTGAAAAGCTGCAGAGCTGATCATAAGAGAGCTGGCACAGAAGACTGCAGCAAAGGTAAGATTGTCATTAAAGTAATCTCATATTCTTTCCGCAAGATTACATTGAGGTGGAGACAGATAATGTTGGTTTACAAGCACTATGATAGGTAAGGGTATCCAGCTCTTTCCTGCTTGAGTGTGGGCTGGACCAAGTGACCTCCAGAGGTCCCTTCCAACATCAACTGTTCCGTGATTCTTGATAGCAGCTCTGCATTATAACTGATACAAATAACTGATTTATGGTAGAAAATAATCTTTTGCGTACACCCCAAAAGGCAATGTAATGCTTCTGGGTCACCTAATTAATCAGCTGTATTAGTTACAAGCTTATTCAAGTTACCTACCATGGTACATTATGCCTGCAGAATAAATTATTCATCTCACAATACTTCTCAGCTAGTCTTGCCTCTTCCTAGCTCCACTATTTATATGAGAACAGCAACTAAATACAACAGTATATATTTCAATAAATTAAATGTTAGGGAATTTACTCAAATATGCCTAAAAAAAAGACACATAGGTTACAGTTTGTCAAACAATAAACTGTACAGCTCCAGGATTCAGAAAACAAAGACATACAACTCCAGGAAGTATGTGCTATTGCAATATCACAAAAAAAAAAAAAAAAAAAAAAGTACTTCATAACTTTTGTATGAGTTATTTTACTCTTCTTTTGGCAGAAGAAATATGTTTAAGTTTGGAAACAATAAAAACACTTCCGTGTGTTAGACTTCACTCTCTCGTGTGACTGAAGCATGTTAGTAAGCTGACTTTTATGCATGTTTTGAGTGAATGCCTGTGTTGCATATTGATGGGGAAGCCTTCAATGTCCGAGAGGCAAGCAGTGAGGCTGTCTCACAATCAGTTAAATCAGCCTTGCTACATTTAATGAAGGTATTTTCAGATCACTTGATCCATTTCATGTTCACTGTAATTGAAACTACTATCCTGTCAGGTAGGTTTTGAGCAGCAGATCTGGTGCACAGCAGAACCATTGCTGTTAGAGGTTGTACCACCAGTTTGTGCGTGCGGCATTTTGTAATTTTTACATCTTATTTACATTTGAGATCTACCAGCAGCATGTTCTGATCTGGTATCCCTCTCTGCTTCTGGCTTCAAGAGACAAGGGCAGAGCCGGAATTTCCTAACTAGAACTTTCACACATTGCCCCTAGGCTTCACCTTGCGGCCTTGCAGTCCACTAAAGCTCCCTAATGAGTGCCACCAGGCATATCTTCACTGAGCAGAGCATAAAGTGAATAGAAGGGCCACAAAGCAGGTAGAGTTTCACCACTATCAGTAAACATATTTTTGTCATTGTTATAGAGCAATGTACCCAAAAGTTAGTTCCCATACTCATGGTTCAGAGTCATTTTTTATGAACTTTTCCAATAAATCCATATATTCATATGTAAATACATGCCTGTGCCCAAATACCAGTCATTCTTGTTTGGGAGAATATCTGACCTACATTTTTTTATCTTGTAATAGAAATGTTTCACTTCCCATCTGTTACTGATAAAATCAGCTTACATATTTAACTGGTGTAAACTCAGTGAGTATTAGAAAGTTAATTGTTGTGAATTAGGAGTTTAACTAAAATCCATTAAAATTACATGGATATAAAGCCTGTAAGTGAGATGAAAATTAGGCCCATCAATTCTTAGCATTAACTCAAGAACCCATTTAATTATGGGATTTGAGGAGTTTGTAATTATCTCCTAAATGGGGTGTTTACTGATTAAGAAATTACTAGCATAGTGTCGTCCATGTGTGAAATTTTACTGACACCTAACAGCTAGTTCTCTGACAGCGGCCTCCATCAGCCCAAAGGAATGTCATCTGCACAGAACAGTTCATTTATTTTTCCCTCAGGGGCCTTTGGAATTCCTGGGAAGAGGAACCACTTCCATTTGTAAAGGCCTTGCATCAAGTCCTTGGTTTTACTAAACTGGGAACACAAATGTAGGGGAAGAATACAAATGTATGTCAGTGAAAATATTTCCTCCTTATTCAATTCTTAATTTCAGTTTCACTTGCTGCTTTTCTCTCTAACATGCTTTTCCTGCAGTGAAACACCGAGGTCTGAGAACGTGAACTGAAACACATGCTTGTTCTAAACATAAAACAAAGTGCAATGAAGACATTTGTAATTCCCTGCCAAGGATGGTGATTTTCTCTTTTGACATAAATATTTTTCATTTCCTTTTCAAATGAAGATTGAGGATATCATTTTAAAATATAGAAATGCACCGTGTATGGACTGATCTGTCATCAGATGACTTCAGGCTTTTCTGTGAAATGTTATATCTTCCAGGAGGAGTGGGAAATACTGAAAAAATCCTGATTGTTAGTTTAGTTTAATTGGGCAGTGACGCAGGTGTGGTAGTCTGATGCTCAGAGTCCCATTGTTTGTTTGTTTGTTTATGTTTTGGTCTTGATCAGTAATACTGTGCAAATTTTATTTTCTTTTGGCATTTCTTGGCCTTTGCTGGAAAAATTAGCTAAGGAAAGATGTATGCTTAATAAGCACATACGTTTTACACTTAAAAAAAAAAAAAAAAAACAGTGGAGCATGTGATTTGCGTTAAAAAGATCAGCAGGGCCGAGGTCTAAGTGCATTCAGAAAGATTTTTGATTTTGCATGTAATACAGCAGAATTATTCTAAATACAGAAGGACGTATCTGTTTGCTCCCATGCAGCTGTTACACACCAACCAAAAAAGGCTCGGCAGGAATGTGTGAGCCGGAGCCATTCATCACAGCACCAGGAATGGAACTGACTTTATGAGCAACCGAAAGAAAAAGCACATTGCCAGCATGCAACGCAAATTTGCTATTAGTTATGCAAGTCGCACATTTAGGAGACGATATTAAGTAATAATTAAGCAATACAAAGAATGTGGCTTTGTATCGAATGATAGGGTATAGAAATCCTATTAGCACTTAAGAGCTGCGTGTCAAACTCCCCATTGTGATTTTAACACAACTGTTTCAGCTCCTGTGACACGGTGAGTGTGATTCAAGCAGGGGGACTGCGCATCCTTTGTTGTCAGCCTCGTGCAGCATGACACAAAGCTCGTTCCTATCCCTGCTCGGATCCACACTACGCGAAGCTGAGCCGCAGGTACGAACAAGAAAACGCTTAGAGAATCAAAACTGCCCAAAGGAGCATTGCAGACACAGAGGGCGGACCTGCGAGACGGCAGAAAGCAGCGGACAGCGTTAGCACAGACGCCGAGCAGCAGGCTCTTCCCAACGCCGTTCCTTTGTGCGAGAGGCAGCCCCCCGCCCCGAGCAGGGGTGTGGAGGGGGTGTGCCGCGCCGCCGCCCTCTCCGCTCCCCCACAAGCGGTGCCCGCGGCTGTTCCCGCAGCCGTGTCCGCAGCCGGGCTCGGCGCTGTGGGGTCCAGGGTGTGCCTCGGCGGGACTGGGCTGAGCCGGGCCGGGTCGGGCAAGGAGCGGGGGCCGCTGCGGCTGGGACAGGGCGGGGAGGGGAGGGATGGCGGCGGGAGGAGGAGCTGGCAGCCACGTCACTTTCCCCGGCCGCGTGTTTACGTGGAGATGAAGATGGCGGCGCCGGTGTCCCCGCCGCGGCAGCTGTCGTCGCTGTGAGACGGGACAGGGCAGGACAGCGCAGCGAGCTGCGTGCGCCTCAGCTGAGGGGGGTGTGTCCGCCTGCCGCCGCCCGAAACGCTCTGCTCTCCGCGCACAGGCGCCATGGAGGACGAGGAGCGGCTGAAGAAGCTGGAGGCTGGCAAAGCCAAGGTGGGAGGCGGCTGCGGCGCGGCGGGGGGGGGGGGGTGGGGCGGGGCCCGGGGGGGAGGGGGNAGCGGGGCTGCGGGACAGGCGCGAACAAAAGCCGCGGAGGATACGCTTTGTGCCGCCTTCCCGGCGCGCGCCCGGTCCCCGTCGCGGGCTCGCCTTGGTTCGGCGAGACCGGGAGGAGGGCTGATCGAGGCGCCCTCCCGTTTGCCTCTTAAGCCCGGGCAACTCCCTGTAAACCTTGAAGGAAGTTTATAGAAGCGGCAGCTGCTCCTCAGCGCGGCGCTAATGCCTCTTAGGGCCCGGGATTAGAGCTGCCGCGGCGCTGTGCCGCGGGGCGGGCGCCGGGGGCCCGGAGGAAGCTGCAGGGAAGCGCCGCTGTGGACGGGGACGGCAGACGATGAGCGGCGGCGGTGGTAGGAAAATCAGGTGAAAATGAGTGCTCTGTCATCAGGCACCGTCTGGTTCCTTCGGGCGGTTGTTGGTGTGTGAAAGAGCTTTGTAACGCGACTAACCCACGTACGCAGTGGCTGGAGTCAGGAAGAGGCAGCGTGAAGATCCGGCTGAGAAATAGCGTGGTTGGCCCGCTGGTGTAGCGGATAGAGTGTTGTGTAGCTGAGCTTTGTAGTGCCATGCTGCCTTAGCCTTAAACTTTGTAACTCTTTTATTTCTGTTTCTTTTGAAAGAATGTTCCAAAAGCACGGGGATGAACTCTTGCAGGTGAGGCTGTTGGAACAGGAACGCCAATTGGGGAATGCTTGAGGGCCCCGCAGTGCTAAAGCGCCAGAAGAACCGTGCAATGTTTTGGTTTGGAAGAGATCTGTGAGGTTTTCCGGCCCATCCCCGGCCGTGGCCATGAGAGGCACCGACCGGCAGACGCCGGGCAGTGGCAGCAGCAGTGCACACTCGGTGACACGCAAGCTGGGTGATCTTTCTGCAAGGAAGTGTTCACAAAGAAAATAACGAGAGTAAACTGCTAATATTTCAAACCGCAATGAGTAATTTATCATCAGCTTTTTTGTTTGTGTTGGCCTGGTATTAACACAGAAAGTTACAGAATTAATACAGAAAATATCACTGATGGATATTTCATTGATGGATATCCAACGGATATCACAGGGATATCAGTTAATACAGAAAAGTGAACCAGAAGTCAAGGCTTAGAAAGGAAACCGTGTCACAGAATTGCAGGGATTGGAAGGCACATCTGGAGATTGAGTGCAACCCTTGGCTAAAGCAGGTTCCCTACGGATATCTCATATCTCCAGAGAAGGAGACCCAGCAGTCTCTCTGGGCAGCCTGTTCTAGTCTCTGTCACCCTCACAGTAAAGAAGCTCTTCTTCATATTTGCATGAAATTTCCCATGTTCTGGTTTTTGCCCACTGCCCCTTGGTTCATTGCTGCACACAACTGAAAAGAGCCTAGCCCCGCTTTAGATACTTGTTGATAAGATCCCCTGCTCAGTCTTCTTTATGCTGAACTGTTGCAGACCTCTTAGTCCTTCCTCACAAGGGAGGTGCTCTAGGCCCTAATCCATCTCTGCTGGACTCTCTCTCTGAGTTTTGAATGGAGAGACCCAAGCTGGACTCCAGGTGTTACCTCACCAGGGCACAGTGGAGGGGATCACCCTCCTTAATGTGCTGCTCGTGCTCTTTTAAGTTCTTGCTTACTTTGAGAAAAGGCATGTATGATTTTACTAACTTATTTTACACTTTAGGTACACTGTCATTACTGTTTCCCTAACCTTTTCAGGCTGAACCTTAAGGATGTTCTCTTACATATAACCCTGAAGACTTTCATATCCTACAGTTTTAGGCATCGCTTGTGGTTAAAATCATTGCAGCTCTTTAAATCTATACATGCTTTACGTAACGAGAGACTGTAAAAGCACTGTTAGCTTTTCAGATATTTCACTGGTGTTCTCTACATTCTTTAACCTCTTTTTTTTCTTTCTTTCTTTTTTTAATGCATGAATAGTGTAATTAAGTGTGTTGTACTGTGGAGACTGGGTCTCAGTCTTCCATTGACAAGTGTCACTGCTAAAGACAGAAAAGAAGGAACTGTGTTAGCAGAGAATGGAAGCAGGAGTCATTCCTGCAGCTGCTTTTCTCTGCTTCAAGGATACAGACACATTCACATTCGTGGTCAGTATGTCTCCCGAAACTACCTGGCTTCCGTGAATATTTCCTGCAAACCACAGCAACAAGCATCCAAAAACTTTTGATTCTAATCACTGAAAGCTGTTTAAGTTGCTGGAAAAACATGTTGAAATATGTGTTGCATTGCAATACTGCAGGTACTTTGATGCTTCTTCTAGGAAAATCTAAACTTAAAATATAAAACATTATAATAAGCATGGAATGAGTAGGAAGGCCAGTGATGGAGTCTGCAAGGTGCAGTGGAGACGGTAGGTACACTGTTAAGATATTATTCTAAAATGGGACTTAGAGGAATATAGACCTAAGAATCTAAAAGTAGTGGCAAGACTATGTGTGTGTTAAGCAGTGTGATCTTTCTGGAAAGCAATCGATGTGGTGATTTTCTGATCATAGTGTTGACTACTAGCTGTGAAGTTTGGTTTTGTGTGAGCTTTGTTTTTCTTGACATCTTAATATGATGCTGTCTCCCTGCATGGATATTTTGCAGAGAAGTCTATTACAAATGCATTCTTCACAGTGCAAGTTTCCTTGGAGTCTTCTTGTAGTGTTTTTGGAAATAAGAAGCTGCAGTGTGAATCATACCTTGACTGAGTGCTGCTAACAGTGCTCCAGCCTGTCAGAGAAGCCTTACCCAGGACGTCATCTGAAAAATAGAATAAGCTCTTGGTAGAGATGCATCAACATTTGTGTGTACCTGCTGACTTTCTGAGATTGCTTCATAACAAAAATTTGGTGTAGTTACAGCATACATCGTTCTGTCTGTTACAAACCCACAAAAGCAAGTGAGCCATGAAGTCAAATGTGGCAAATTATGTGCTCCCTTTTCCGAACCTGTAGTCATTCACTGTCCTTTGCCACAGGGTAAATGTGCCAGATATTAACCCGGCATTGATAGTTGTCTGTTTCCCTTAAATTAAAATGGTCTCTGTGTGCTCTTATAGAACTGCAGTCTCCTGAAACAAGCTATTTCTTTATTTAGAACCTGAACTGATTATCTTGGCTCAAGAAAAGCGTTTGTCAGAATCCAGGAAAGGTTCATGTCAGAGCGGCTAGCTGAGGGAAGCAGGGTTGGCTGTGGTAGAAGGAAGGTTTGTGCTGGTTACAGAAATATATGCATGCTGTGAGGTTGATCAGTGCCCCCAAAACACAATGAACTCAGAAATCAATCAGGTATGTTGTGTGCCTTGCCTAAGGGATTCTGGAATATTGTTGATTGCCTGAGATTATGTAGGTACACATCTGATCCTGCAAAAGACAAAAGGTTGGTGGTTGAACATGTTGATTTATGCATGTGCATATTAAGTGTACCTGTCTGTGTGTATCAGTTTGCTTGGAAATCTCATGTAACGTTAAAGAGGATACTGTTCATGGTGGTTGAGTTTGTTTATTTTATGTATTTAGCAGCTTGGGATCTTGCTTTCTTATCAGGGTGTTGTAATGATTTGATCACCTTCCAGATTTGTACAAAGTAGTTTGCTAGTTTCAGAATGACAATGTTGGGGACTCAGATTCCTTTGGAAGAAAATGGCTGAGGATTTTGTCAATTTAAAAAATATGTATTTTCATTTTTGTAACTATTTTATATTTAGTAAATGGCTTTATTTATATATATGTATGTAATTACATTAGAGGCAGACTCTTATAGTCTTGCAGTGACAGAAGCATTCTTGCCACGATCTTTTGTAAGGCATTAAACCTCACAGCTATTAAAACTGGTTAAAATAAGAGATGCAGGACCATCAACAGCAAGTTTTATAGAAGAGTCCAATTTACAATATTGAAAGGGAGTAGGAAGGGTATTCTCTGTAGCTGCACACTTTTTTTTGGTGTTGGAGGCAGGTGGGGGAAGGGAATAAACTAATTAGTAAATTCTGTGAGTTGGTCTAGGATTTCACTTGTAATGTTAGAAATACATTATTTGTTCTCCTGAGTTCCAAAAGTTCTGTATATGTTTGTAATGCATTCTTGCTGTAGTGTTCAAAAAAACTCAGTAATTGTTGAACAGTCTTAAGAAATAAGGAACTACCTGCTGTAATTAAAACGTAATTAAGCCTGTCTGTGCTGTCTGAGCACAGATGAGGCAGTATGACTGCAGTGAATGCTTTTGATCTGTTCCAGTGAATCGCTGAGCAGATGGGGCAGTGAAGTAGGTTTGGGAAGCTCTGATGGCACTCAGTGGACAAATAATACAGGTGGTATAACAAATCTGACAAGTCATCTTCACAAATTGAATAGTAAAAAGATAAAATCTGCAATTATTTCTTCTGGTCACACAGCTTTCTGGTTGCTGAAGATGAGAATGTGTCATTTAAACAGCATTGCTTGAGAGTCTGAGAGTGTTGGCTGTTTGCTTTCATACATCTTATTGTCTTTGGGGCAGAGAAAGACTTAACATCCTCATCTCTGGCCTTTTCAGACTTAGAAATTTTGGATTTCTCAGAGAAAGCTGTTGATCAGTTTTACTTTGTTTGGTTTTCTATTTTGTTGTTTTGTTTTGTGTGTGTGTGTGTTTTAAATTTAAGACTTAATTATTTCAGGTTTTGCTTATGTGCCACAGTGATTAAAGCTTTAATTTAAAGCCCCCAGAAGAACTTAACATATAGATTGTATTTATAAAACACAACCTTTTAAAATCCCTTCCAATTTACTGAAGGAGCAAAAAAAAAAGCCAGTGTCTTACTGGTCATTTAGAGCTTTTCATCACAGAAAACACATTAAATACACTGAAACCTTATATTTTGTGAAAGATCTGGCCTACTAATGTGTCTTCTTTTGCCTTCAGGTGCAGACTATTCATTTTGTTCGTCATCTGTCTGCCTTCAATAACTTGAACAAAAACGATTATACAAACTCCTGGCAGGAAGAATTTCCTTTTCAGTCTGCATTTCCTTACTCTGCTTTTCACTTAAAACAAGAAATGGTATTCAACCATTTCAAAAAGTGCTAATTTCTTCATTCAGACTGACTAACAAAGGTGTGAGTGAGCTTTAGCTCATCAGATCTGAGCTCAAACTGCCATATCTCTTTGTTTATAAAGCAGGATCGTGCAGTGAAACTATGAAAGTGTGCTCAAACAAAGAAAAGAGCTTTTAAGATTATTTACTTTGGGGAAGCAATTTTCTTGCACCTTAAGATCTTCACAAACCTATGAGGATCCTGCCTCATTCCTAGGCATTCCTCTTATGTGTAGTTAAGCTGTTTCTCCTCCCAGGTCCTTCTGAACTCATGCTTTTGGTTCCTCTTAATCTTGTGCAAGCTTTAGTACTTACTTCTGCATCTCTGTCAATTCTAAATGCACATAATAGGAGGTTTGTCTATGTGTACTTCGATTATGAACAGGAGTAAGCTTAAGAACTGATTTTTGTGTCACAGAAAATCAGATACTGTTCTTTTTTGTGTCACAGATGCAAGGACTGAGAATTACCCTGGGGAGAAAGTGTCTAATCGTAAAGGTAGATAAGGCAGAAATTACCTAGATGTGAGAGAGGGACTTTGTTTTAGTTCAGAACAGTGGATACCTCTGCATTTTATCATTTGTATATATTTGAGATGTAAATGTGTTTTGTATAATTTATTGTTATTAGGGTGATGCACAAACTTCAATTAAAGATCAGGCCGAAGGGTAATCTTGTGAAACTGTATTCAGGACACAAATGCTTCCTGTAATAGCAAAGAATTGAATGACTTGTTTTACTTTGATTTTTTTTTTTTTTTTTT